>PVJL010008025.1:0-71204 GCA_004026885.1 Lyroderma lyra
AACCCACAAATATATGGACAAATAATTTTCGATAAAGGAGCAAAAAACATACAATGGGGAAAAGACAGCCTCTTTAGTAGGTGGTGCTGGGAAAACTGGAAAAACATATGCAAAAGAATGAACCTGAGCTATGAACTCTCTCCATATACAAAAATTAACTCAAAATGGATTAAAGACCTTCATATAAGACCTGCAACAGGACATGTCTTAATACAGTATAGAGGGACAAGAGTTGAGCAGGTATAGGTCAGGACTCTAACCAATGTCCCAATGTTAAGTCATTCTGTGAACCAAGGAAATATTCTTAGCATTTATGCCTCTGCTCTCTGGTCCAATAAATGAGGAGTGTTTGATTAACTGATCTCTATAAAACACTTTTGGCCTCAAAACTCTGTGAATTTATGAATCTAATTTAATGACTTTGTTAAATCTGCCCATATGCCATAAAGTATACTAAAAATCTGTGTGACATGCCAAAAGATGCAGCATTTTCTCAAACTTTAGGAAGTAAAGTGTGATGGCTTTATGGAGATGCCTTCTGTAGGAGTGAAGGGATATTTCTCACTTCAAAATAATTGAGATCAGTCACCAGGGTACCCAAAATTTATTCAATTATTTGGAACATTTCTTTCTGCACTACCCATACGTGACATAATTTATTTCAAGTCAGATATTTATAACCAGAATACATTATTCATTCACTTGTTTAGTCACTCGGTTATTCATTCAATCATTTTATTATTTCACAGCTTTTAAAAAAGTTGTAAAAAATCCCATCATATTTTACTGAATGAAGATATAGAACGTTTCAACAATAATAATAGTCCATATTTTTTGCAACTCTATATATTTAGGCATACAGAGTAAATATTTGGAATGTAAAATATGGACAATAATCAAATTGACTTTATTTGGTACTAGTCCTTCTTTAAATTACCCCAATATGAAAGCTATTTTAATGCTTTCGTTTTCAGTATTTGCCTCATATAGCATGTTTAAACTTAAATATATATTAGCTACTTATTATGTATGTATTTTTCCTGATTAAAAAAGCTATACATATTCATTGCAGAGCATTAGGAAAATATGGTAAATACATAATGAAAATGTTTCCAATGAAAATATTAATAAAAAGAGCATAATATCAAACATTAAAGTCTTTATAATATCTCCATTTGAAATGAAATGTTTTCAACTAAGAGATATAATCTGCAGAACACTATTATATATCATTAGCCCAAGAACTAGAACAAGTGTTATCATAGTGAGTGGTATTAAAAGAACCACTGACCCTTTAAGGCACACATTGGATGTGTCAATTCACGTTTTATACATATATCACATATATGCCCAGCATTTTACACAGCTGTAACTACTTTGTTTTTACTTACATTGATTTCTCAGCCTTTGTCTCTTTTCCAACATCAAAGCATCCACAACTGAGCCCAGCAAATTGTAATTCTTTCTCATAGATCTTTCACCCATCTTGGCCCTTAGGTTTGGATGTTACTTGTCACTCACTCTTCAGCTTTGCTTTAATCAAGTTTGCATCTTCCCTTCCTTATAAACGAAGGCTTCCTGTGCATGATTCTCAGACCTGGCCATGGACAAGTGGTTAAATAAATGCTGTATTTTTTTAAGTATCTGATGATGAATCCCCAAGTTTTCTACAGAGAAGAATGAGGTCATGAGACAAAGAAGAACAACAAAGATCTTTTCACTCCCCAGCACAAGATGTAATTTCACCAGAAACTGAGTTCAAGGAGCTGTAGATAATTGTGTGAAGTGGAAAATAACCAGTTCCACTCACACATCTTCCTAAAAGTTTGAAGGTGATACTAGGTTTGTGATACTACACATTTTATTTGGACAGATTTAAAATAATCAGAACATTACATATATACTATTGTGTCAATACATTTAAATATGTTTTCTTTTTTAAAACATTTAGATGTTCTCTGAACACCTGGGTAAGCTTTTGGGCAGGGCTGAAATAATCATGATATGATACATACTGGGAGATAAAAATGAAAAAGAAATTATCAGACATGAAAACCCCTCAATACAAAAGAAGGATGATGTCTAGACTGTACATTTTCATTTAAAAGTATCAGTGGCTCATAGTGACTCAAAATAAAAGAATATAAATAGCACTAACTCCCTTTTAGTTTGTTTTATTTATTTTCTGCTGAGAGAAGTCTAACTCTATCTAACATTTGATATGTATATTATAACCTTGATCATATTGTATAATACCATGGCTGAGTTTCCAGTAACTTATTAGGTTGAGAGCTTGAATGTAGAACCCCCTACATTTAAAAATGATATATAAACCATGGCTGTCATGAACTAGGACCATATTCTACTCTGGTTGCAGTCACAAATGTGACTGCAGTCACAGAGGTATTACTTCATGGGACATCAGTGGAAGGGGAGTCAGTATGGAATAATGATAATGTGTGTAGATTCTGCGGTTTACTTGTTTACCTCACCGGACAAACAATAATACTTATACCACTTTCTTTTTTTGTATCACGTTAATTATAAAAATTAAAATTGTATGTTTGAAGCTAATGCAAATTTCCTGATACTCTATGTAAGCACCTAGGAAAATCTGGCTGTTTTTGTTGAGAGAGTTTTTTTCTAGATTATAAGTATTCTAGAAACTTCCCTCTTCCCTGAAAAATGAAGAACCATAAATTGCCGCACTTATAAGGACACAGGCTAGATACAGAGAAACTAGTCACTGGGAAAGAGATAACAGTAGCAAACATTTGGTAGAGTATATTAAAGGAAACCAGACATCTGCTCATTTAGTACAATTAAGAAGACAGATAATTATGGATATGGAAATATTTGATGAAGAGTCTGTACTTAAATTATGATTGTTATAATCTTATAGGCAAAAAAGACAGAACTATCTCTGTATTAATACTAAATTACTAAAAGAATGTGATTATTCTGATGTAGGGCCCTGTGCATCATTAAACAAATGCATAGATGGAGATGGAAGTAAACCGGGAAGACAAACTAAGAAAAACAAGTCAAATCAGATCAGCAGCTACTTGTGACTAATCCTATCCCCTTTCTCCAACTGATACCAGTATGCTTGTTAGTGATTCCATGTTAGTAATTACTTTTCTCTCTACATAAAGGTTTGCTGACATTTCTGTTTGTATAAAAGGTGGTGTGATTTGAGTAATGCCTATTTAAATGTCTACATACAATTACAAATTAAAGATTTTTTCAGAGTTTGTAAAGGATAATTATCTAAATCTAAGGGATAGAATGTTACTAAAAATTTGCAACCAATATTCAAATGTTCAGTTTTAGAATAACTAATAAATTATTATTTTAGTTTGTTTGCTCATTTTTTTCCCCAGCCATTTAAAAATTCTCCCCTTTCTCTATGGGGAAACTGTTAACCCTAGGTACTCTGTTAATGATCGTGTTAGGAGAACGGTGGAGAGTGGTTAAAGTTAGAGAAACTAATGTAATCTTAAACAGAATTACATATAGAAAAAAATAGTAAAAACACGGTGCTGGGATAACACTTGTAAGGAATCCCTCACAAAAACAACAAGTTTTTTGAGAAAGATAGTGAAGGGTTAAAGTGAAAAATTTCAGACCCTAGACTAGACCTTGAGACGGCCCGAATGTGCTGACCACAGCACAGATGGCAACCTCCCCCTCCAGACAACTACTCCCTTTGTTCCAGGAAAGAGTTCCTTGAACTTGCTATACAAACTTGCTAGATTACCAAATATTATCAGCTGCTGCCAGGTGCTTGTGGTTTTTGCCTTTATAAACCCCTTACCCCTTGTGCTGGTGTCGAACTCCTCTACCCCTGCGTGGGATATGAGTCGGCCCCAGTGCACTGGCTCCTGAATAAACCTCTTGCTGTTTGCATCAAGATCGGTCTCTCGTGAGTTCTTGGGTGTCGCGCCATCCCGAGACTGGAGTGAGGGTTCCCCATTTCGGGGGTCTTTCAATAGTGAGGCAGGATAGGTAGCCTAGAAAATTGACAACCCCCTCCAGGATACAGCCTGAGATACCTCACTGGTTACACAAGTAACAAATGACTGTACCAAGCATATGCAGCTGGCGAAGGACAAGAACCAATTTCATTCCTTAGCTAATAACAATGTCCATCTCATTTACACTGCAGTCACTATGACTTCCAGCATGCATCTGATGCCATGACAGTTCTGGGGAAGCCAAATCAGGAAGAAAGAGCAGAAAACTGAGGATCCTGTCTACTAAGAGGAAAATGATGAGCCTCCTCAATGAGACATCATGAAAACCTGGTGCCTGGGAAGTATAAGTATTCTTTTATTCTTCTTCCACAGGACTCAATCTGTGAGTTTACCCGCATTTCTCTGTCGTGCGTACTTTCTTTACAATAAACTCCCTGTGCTTTTCTGCATCTGTCTTGCTCTTGAATTCTTTCTTAGGTGAAGACATGCTGCTCTGGGTTGAGTCTTCTCTTGGACATCCCTGTGAGCCTCCAGCAACAACAGCAACAACAACAATGACAACACACACACACACACACACACACACACACACACATACACATACACGCACACATACACACACAATTAAGCTTCTTAGTTTAAAAGATCGGCTCAACTTGCACTTGTTAGTCTGAGGTTTTCTGTACTCCTCAATTAAATTATCGTTTAAATCTTTCAATTATTTACCTTTGTTAAAAATAAAATGTTATGTAAATAGGATACAATTTGCTGACTAAGGGTTTTAGCCAATATTCACTGATGCATTGTTTTATTGATGTTTTGAATTGCGTTTTTAGTTTAGTCTTTTTGCCTTCCACATTAAACTGTGTATTTTATCTTTAAAATATGGAATGGAAAAAAAACTGACATGAAAGTTACAATGTACATGACAAAGCAAAATTTGCACCAGATAAAGTAAACAAGTAATGGAGACTTTATTCAAAGCTATTGAAATGGGAGTGAGAGAGAGAGTCTGAACTCAACGGCACTGAAAACAAAGGTTGGGAGAGTTTTTATGAGCTGGGATTAGGAAAGATCATGGATTGTCTATGCTTGCTAATTGACCTCACCCAAAGGAAAAGAAAACTTTCTCTCATGGATGTGAGTTGGTTTTGCCATTTGAGACAAGGTGCCCGAGGAAGTTAGAAGTTAGGCCTTGCCCTCCCACAGGCACGGGTAAATGGAGCACTATATTCCTTGATAATTTTACTTCAAAAGAATGGATCCCAAGTCCTTAAAAAAGACAGTCGTGGGCTGTAAAACTGGCAAGAGATTAAAAAAAAAAAATATCTAAAGGGCCAGAGAAATAAGCTTGCTATAGTAAAGGCGCTAAGAAAAGGAGGTCAAGAAGCATAAAGTCAGGAAGAAAAACCTGTCTGAAGTTTAGTCAGGCTGAGAACATGAAGCTGTCCTGGTGATGTTTCCCCCAACAGAGAGTACCCTTCTTGAGGGCAGTGAGAGATGAATGTACAAAAGGACAAGTGAGACTCTGATCTATAACCTCTGCCACAACCACTTTAGGACTTGTTCAATAACTGACAACTCCCTTAACTTTTGCTCCCAATTCCAACTTAGAAGCAGCCAGAGTAACCTAAATGTGCTCCCCTAACCAAGCGCATAGGACGCCCTGCTCCAGCTTCCCCATGCCAACGTTCCACATTCAAAGCAGACTTGAAGCCATTACATATTTCACCATAAAGTTTTCTTACTCCTATACCTGCCTTTGGGTCTTCACCAAACACGAGTGATGGTGACTGACTACCTCGCTCTAAAGCTTTAAATAAACACTTGGCTTGTTCTCATTTGCTTGGTTGATTTTTATTTCCATAGCAGTAGAAAATCAGCATCTAGACCTCTTGGTGATTAGTAATATCATCTCGGTCCCCTCAGGGCCGCGTTAGTTCCTGGGTAAAGACTTCTGTACTGTCAGCATGGTTTACTGGGAAAAGAATATGATACGAAATCAATAACATAGCTTAGCATTCAGTCTGCATCACTTATTTTGTGACCTTTCGTATTCATATCTCTATTTTTAGAGGTATCAGTCAGTTTAAGAGTTGTTCAAATTTTAAGTTAGGTAATGTTTGGAAACATTGTCCCTAAGTCAGATGCCCATTGTTTTGAGGGAGCCACAGTTCTACGCCTTAAAATGCTGCTCAGAAAAATAAGTTAACGATTCTTTATTTCTATCTATAGTGACTGTGCGTGAAGAACTTTAAATTCTTGTACATTAGCTGAGAAAGGCTCCATGAAAAATGACCAAGAAAGAAGAAAAAGACACAAAGTCCCTCAGGCTGGCCATTGTTATGTAACCAAATCTGCAAAGATCCAAATAATGATCTTGGGCAACAACCAAAGGCTCAGGTTGTTCTTCAGGGAATGACTTACAGCTCTGAATCAGGTATGCAGTTTTGTTTTATTTTAAGTAGTTTTTCTTTTCTCTAAATCAATGGTTCCCAAGCAGTGGTAGGTGTACCCCTGGAGGTATGTGCTGGGCCATGTAGGAGTACACAAATACTAATCAGCAATGGCCAAAAACAAGTAAAGTAAAAAAAATGCAAAACATTAGTTATGGAACAATAAACATTAAGTCTGAATCACCATTAATGGAAACGCTTCAAAATTAGATCACATTAGTGAATGATGATGGGTGAGGGCTATGAACCCTTCCCCCAAACCTCTCTTCTACCAGTCATTATGCACAGTTTCAGAACAATCTATTTGTGATGTTTCTAGAACTTCTCCAAGCATATAAATACATCCATAGCCAGATTGTTTGATCAGTTGAGTTATTGACTAAGTAGAAGTAAGTGCATCATCTTTAATCATGATTCTTTTCAAGTAGTTATTTTTAATTCAATGTTTAAATACTTGATCATTATTAATTTTAACTGTTAAAATATTGTAAAATTAAGTCTGTGGTGTGTACTTTTAGTGTAGTAATATTTCTCTAACTTATTACCTCAATTCCACTATTTTACATTAAGATAGTCAGTGAACAAAAGTGTCAGTATTTAAAAATGGCTGTTTTAAAAACAAGGGGTAAAATTTGTAGAAATGGGTTTATAAAGGGTATACAAATGGAAAATCATTGGGAACCACTGCTCTGGATTATATAGTAACTAGATAACACAAGACATAGAGTTTTGCTTCCACACCTGTTCTAAAGTCTCCTGGATTTTGACCCTCCAACTGGGAATCCCACTACCACAGATAAGCTTTTTTTTCAAAGATTTTCATAGTTATGTTGAATAATTATGATGTACCCCTGAAACTAATATAATATTGTATTGACTATATTATATTAGTTTCAGGGGTACATCATAGTTATTCAACATTTATATATCTAAAGAAATGATCACCATGGCAAGTCCAGCAACTATCTGACACTTTACCATGCTATCAAAATATTATTGACTATATTTTCTATTTTGTATATTACATCCCCATGACTTATTTGTTTTATATCCGGAAATTTGAACTTCTTATTCCCCTTCACCTTCTGTGCCCTTTAAAAAATTTTCAGTTACAGTTGACATTCAATATTATTTTATTAATATATTAGTTTCAGTTGTATAGCATAGTGATTAGACATTTCCATAATTTAAGAAGTGATCACCCTGACTAGCCCATCTGGCACTATACACAGTCATTGACTATATTCCCTGTGCTTTACTTTACGTCCCCATGATTATTTTGTAACTACCAATTCTACTTCTTAATCCCTTCATCTTTTTCACCCTGTCCTCACCCCCTCCCACCTATCACCCCAACAATCTAGTACCCATCTGACACCATATATAGTTACTACAATATTATTGACTATATTCATTATACTGTACCCTACATCCCTATAACTACTTTGTAACAACTAATTTGTACTTCTTAAGTTCTTCCATTTTTTTTCACCCACACTCCCTAACCCCTCTTTCATCTGGCAACCATGAAAATATTTTCTGTGTCTATGTATAAGATGATAATTTTGTCTTAAATTGTTAGACCAAAAATTAGGGGTTGTCTTATACACAAAAGTAACAGTTTGAGAGGGTATTTTAATGTTGGATGAGAAAAATAGGGGTCATCTTATACTTGGGGACATCTAATACATGAAAAAATATGGTAAGTGAAATCACTTTGCATTTGTCTTTCTCTGTCTGACATACTCCGCTCAGCACCATACCCTCCAGGTCCATCCATGCTGCTGCAGATGGAAAGAACCCATTTTCTTTCCTGGCCGGGCAATATTTCATTGTTTATATGGACTACTTCCTCTTTATCCATTCTTTCATCAGTGAACATCCAGGCTGCCTCCAAATCCCGCCCATTGTAAACAACGCTGCAATGAACTTATGAAGGCGCATGTCTCCTCAGAGCTGTGTTTTCAGTTTCTTCAGGTAAATACCCCAAAGTGGGATCACTGGGTGTTTCTTTGTCTCTTGCTATATCCTTTGTTTTAAAGTCTATTTTGCCTTGTATAAGTATTGCTACCCTAGGACCCCCCATCATTTTCCCATCCCTTTTCTTTCAGTCTTTGTGTATCTCTTAATCTGAAGTGAGTCTCTTGTAGAAGCGTATGTAAGGGTCTTGTTTCCTTATCCATTGAGCTCTCCTGTGTCTATCGATTGGAGCTTTTAATTCATTCTACATTGAAAGTAATTGTTAATAGATACGTGGTATTGCCATTGTATTATTCATAATTTTGATGTGTGTGTGTTATGTGTGTGTGCACACGTGCACATGTGTATGTATTAATAGAGCCCCTCTAAGGTTTCTTATAATACTGGTTTGGTGCTGATGAACTCTTTTAGCATTTTCTTGTCTGAGTAACTCTTAACTGTCCTTGTATTTTAAATGATAGTCTTGCTAAGTAGAGTATCTTACACTGTAGGTCCTTGCTTTTCATCACATCAAATATCATGCCAACCCCTCCTGGCCTGCAAAGTTTCTGTTGAGAAATCAGCTGACAATCTTATGGAAGCTTTCTTATAAGTTACTAGTTGCCTTTCTCTTGCAGATTTACACAGATTTGCTATGTTTCCCACTCTTTGTCAGGAAGCCTAATGTAGTAGGTGCCCTGTGCGGACCTAGCACAGTCTCTCTGGTCACTTGCTCTGAGTGCTCTAAGAGTGTCTCTTGTAAGTATTGTGTCTGCCCTCCTGTTATAGTTGAGCCTTGATTTCTGTTGACACATCAGTCGGTAATATTGACCCTCAGGCTGATTGTTCATGAGATTTGGCCACATCCATAGCTTATGGGCTGCTCTGCATTGGAGTTTATTGAATGAGTGAGATTTGCCTCAGTGGGCTCTGGTTCCTGTTGAGAATGCCTGTTGTGTGTGTCACATGTGAGGCTAGTGGGGCATATGTTGGTTCTGGGGCCTCTTGGGAGGGTCTCTGGTGCAGGCCCAGGTTACCCACGGCCTGTGACTGGCCAGAAACTACCTGGTCGGGGTTACAAAGTGATCTACAGTTTTTTTGCTGCCTGTGCTAAACCTGGAGGTATGCAGGAGAGGCCATGCTGTGAACTGAGGGTGGCTACAACACTTACCAGGCCTGAGGTAGCTCCACAGAAAAGCCAAAGAACCCTGAGTCCTGCTGTCACCTGCCAGCTCCCTTAAGGTTCAGCCACTGATAAAGCCTCCTGGGGTATGCAAATTGGATGAGGCAGGGTCTCAGGGAGTTACTAGAGTGGGAAGAGTTGTATAATAGATTCTGGTTTGGTGCCAGTGCTGAGCCTGGAGCTAATCAGCAAAAGTCTCAGAGCACACTGAGGCCAGTTACCACCATCCTGGGGCTGCACACTCTTGTAGTTTTCCAAGAACAAATGCAATGTAGGCGGGACAGGCTGCTAAGAATGTGTGTCCTGGTTTTGGAAGAATTGGGTAGGACAGGGCCTCAGCAGAGCTCACCAGACCAATTCAGATTTAGATATGGCCAAGTAGGGGCAGGTTCAACACAGGAAAGATGGCACCTTCCTGCTGGCTCCATAGAAGGAGGACTTCACACAGGAAAAATGATGCAGTCCTCCAGTTCTCCCCCTCAAAGCCACACACCTCTGTCTGTCTTGTGTATACTTCTGATGCCCTTCGAGTAATTATTCCTTCAATGGATTCCAGGGTAAGTGTACGTGAGCAAGAGAGTCTATGTGGAGGCCCTCCAAGAGCACGTGGGTTTCCTGCAGCCTTCTGTTCTATCCGATGGTCAGAATCCCTGCTGCTTTTCACAGTCAGATGTTGTGGGGGTTCCTCTTCCTGGCACTAGTACTCCAGCTGGGGCTGGGGTTTCTCATTTCTCTAAGAGGAATCCTGCAGCTGAAATGTCCCTCCTGATTTTCAACTGCCACACAAAAGTTGGGGGCCAGCCATTTTGTGTCTCTGCCCCACCTACTAGTCTTATTATGGCTGCTTCTTTATATCCTTAGTTATAAAACTTTTGTTCAGCTAATCTTCATATGGTTGTCCAGATTGATTGTTCTGTAATTTAAATGTAATTTTGATGTGTTCATGGAAGGAAGGGGGCACAGTGTTTAACTACTCTGCCACCTTGGATCCCCGGATAAGTTCCTATGTTAGTTTCTTTCTTGGTTAATCTTTCAAAGTACTTTAAAATATTACATATGTATATATATACACTGTTTTATATAAAATATAGAATAGTATACCCTTTGTTGGTCACCTTGCTTTTCACTTAACATTATATTTTAGTGGTCTTTACCTATCTGTACATAAAAAGTCTCCTTAATCTTCATATATTTGTGTATTTGTGAACATGTATAATGTTTCAAAAATTATTTTATTTTAAAGAGCTGGTACAATTTATTTAACAGGTACCTACTGGTGTGCATTTAAGTTGATTCCAGGATTTAATTATTGTGAATCATGATGTAATGAATAAATGTGTATATTACCATTTCATATTTGTGCATATCTATCATTCCAAAATGTCTAATGTGTATCTTGTATCTCTACAATAAATTCCCAGTGGTGGAATTACTGAGTTTGAAGGCATGTATAGACATAGATATAGGCTAGACCTAGACCTAAACCTAGAGAGATATAGATATGAGTATGGATATAGAGGTAGATATAGATATATAAATAGACATATACATAATTATATAATTAAAATGCTATATGTTATCTTTCATTCATATTTTATAAACAAAGTCTCCAACTAAGTGAAGCTAAAAAACATTTCTGAAATTTTGAAAAATTTGAAATGTTTTTCTAAGAAAGAATTTTAAATGGGAGATCCTGGACTTTACTCAGGTCTCTCTGATTTGGGAACTTGATCCTATTATCTAAAAATGTATTTGTACAGTCAAGGTCCAAATGTATTCTATTAAGACATATAAAACACTAGTATGGCTACACAAAACTCACATACAATGAAGTCTTTGTGGAATATGTGCTTTATTTTTGTACAAATATACAAGCAAGTTCGAAGTCGTGGATGTCTCCATGAAAGCATAGAATTTCTGCATATTTCATAAATGTCTTTAAGTCTCTATGTATCACTCACAAAGTAATGTTATGATAACGATAGCTAAAGCATGGCAAAAATTTCAGAGGCATATAAATGGTTGAAATAATAATCTGTGGCATGGCTGTGTAGAAATCAGTAATATAATCTCAATAATGGAATGAAGAAAAAAAGAATTAAATTTTTAAACACAATGCAAAATGATAGGCAACAAAAAAGTTGTTCAATAAATTCTTAGTAAAATTGTTGTTGACTTTCATTATTTTCTGCAAAATGTACTATGCAAGAAAGGACCCTTTCTGACCTTTCTCTAAGAACACAATAAAAGAGATTAACCAAACAAGTATGAACACTGTTATTTTGCCTTTAAACTTTGATTTCGTGGTAGCCTCTATTTTTCTTAACTATAAGGCAAATCAAAATGTGACTGGGAATTCACAATCTGTTAAATATTTCTCAGCATGCATATAACTGAGCATGAGAATCAAACAGTGTCTGTGGTTTGGTGTGCTTATTGAATGTGGAAAGCAAATATTTTTCAATAAACCAGCTATATTTATTAACCTGACTGCTCTGTGGTTTCATCCTCCTTAACGAATTGAAACCTTTATTTTCAATAAACTTAAATTGGAAAACATTAATGCTCATGGGGGTAGCATTAAAATAGAAGCATTTCAAAACATTTATTGGTTTTTGATTGCCAGGTTCCAAATTGTTTATGTGAAACACAGATATCTGTACTTTGTAGCAAAAAGCAACCTTAAGATTGAAAGCACCTCTATTATGGCCTTTGTATGTCTGACAGTGTTGAAGTTGATTATTCTTATTTTTTCTCTCTGCCTATCATCACGTTAGCTCCATTGATGATGGAGAAATTAAAAACTATAAAACACAATAATTATATGGACATGCCATTCCAAAAGCATTTGGCACAACTCTGAAATCTCTTGCATCAAAATAAATTAAAATTGAATGATATATTGCCTGTATCTGCCAACTATTCTGCAAATATGTTAAATAGAAAAAAACACAGGCAGCATTTTTTTTATTAGGGATATTGTAATCCCCATATATTTTCCTCTTATTTTAATTTTGCCCCACATTGTTAGAAAATGCTATGAAATATTTAAATAATTTCCATTATAAAATATGTTACATTTAAAATCATTTGAGTATTGTTTTTATGGGTGTTTGTATGTGTATAGGTGTGCATGCATGTGTTTTGCCCTTTAGCACAACATGATGGAACTGAAATCGTCTTTTAACGTGAGGTTTCATGTTTATTTGGCTAGGAGTTCGGCTGTGTGCTGGAACTGTAGGTTTCAGAGCCTTCATTTTCCTTCAAGTGTCTTTTTTTTTTTTTTAATCTCCCCTGTTGTCTTTGATTTTCCCTGGAAGCCTCTTAAATAAAGTCTGAACCTTGAAGACCTTTCAGTTGTATTTCCTTGTTATTATACAAGAGCCCCGTAGATCTATTGCTGAGATGTTGTAAGACGGAAAGTGTTAAGTAAACCTACGATTAAGCTTCAGACTTTTGACTGATTTGTGCCCCTGTTCTGTGACCTTCCAAGTGCTTTGTAGCTTTCCTCTCCCTCCTAAGTGGAGACAAGAATCCTAGAGGGGCCTGGAGTTGGGTAATATCTCTTCCCCGTCACTGAATGAGTAAAGCTCTTGTGAAGCCTTTTCCTGGGGCCCCTGTTGTAGAGAACATGTTGGCTTATTTGAAAATAATTACCTGCTCCCGTGGGTACATAGCAAAATGGTTGTTATTTTCTTTCTATCTGGCCAAATGAAAGAGAATTTTTCTCTGATCTTTATTGGGACAAGCTGGTTGGGTTTTGGGGGGTAAAACTCCAAGTATGGGGTGCCTTCTCAGACTGGGCAACTGGGAGATTTGAACTCTCAAGCTGGTCCACAATCAGCTTCCAGCAATTCATTGAGGTTCCTGTTCAGAGGCCCCAGAGACTTCTGCTTCAGGTAAGCCAATCTGTATTCCCTGAATTCACCTGTCCATCCAGTTTCAGGGGGGCAACTTGTCCTGTGACCTCAATTCCCTGATGGGCCTAAGAAAAGTTGCTGTATTTCAACTTGTTCAGGTTATTTTTTACTTGTGAGGGTAGAAATGATGATTTGCAAGCTCTTTACATGTTGGAAAGGAAACTGGAATCTAAGAGTGATATTTTTAAACAACTTGCAAATTACAATGCATACTTTAAAAATGTTGGCGTGAAATATGTATTTCAGTAAAGTATGTCAAGTGTGATCTCAGGATTTAGTATCGCTGGGCACTCTTTTATTTTATACCAAGGGCACCTGTATTCAAAGTGTCCAGAATTAAATTTAAGTCAATATAATAAATAACAGTAATTAATACATTTCATTTGTATCGATTGCTTAATTAGGATCACTTTAGAGCAAGAGGTTGTTTCAAGATTTGTTCTAGAGAACACTTCGGCCTTTGAAAACTTGAGTTTTATATATGATCTTTATGTTATGTATTAACTTACACAAAAGAAGAAAATGATTATGCTGAATGCAGGAGAAATATAATTCATAATGAAAACCTGAAAGTATATGCCAAAGCTGTGATAGTAAAAATGCTATCTATGTCTGGTAACTTTAAAAAATATATGATTTTAATAAATGCTAATACTTTGCTGTGCTTAAGACCATTTTATTCTAAAACATAGTAACATCTAGCTAATTCCAGACAAAGATTAATTTCTTCATGAGTACCATAGTACAAATGCTTAGTAAGCCAGAAGAAAAAATTAATATGATATAATGTTGTATACAGTACAAAATGCCAATTAGAATTCACAGGTATCTTATCTTAAAATTTAAGCTCATGATTTTGCCTTAAGAATTTAGAATTAATGAGGCTTTGCAAGATACTATTAACCACTTTCATAAATAATTTCCTGTGAAAAACTGAGTATTTCTAAGACCTAGCAAGTATAACTAGCTAGTAAATTATTTTAGTTAAATGTAATCCTCTTTAGGCTACATTATGAACCCAAGTAATAAGTAGGTAGTGTAAAATACACCACAGGACCTACTGTTATTAATATTCTGTTTAGTTAATAATTGAGTTTTGTATTAAAACAATGATTTTTAACTTCCACATTTAATATCAGATATAAAACATTTTACTTTGTTTTTCATGTTTTCATTAGGAAATATGCATTTACTTAGCAAAGGAAACATTTTTAATGTAATCCTTAGTAGAAGATTCATTATTCTTCTAAGAGTAACAAAAGTCAAGAAATACTTACTTTCTTAATGCATAAAAACCAATAGATTTCTGAAGAATGTTTTAAAACTAATGTGATTCTATAACAAAAATGCCAAAATACATTATTACATTCTTAATTCTAAGGCATTCTATTATCATACCAAGATACACTAAAGTATATGCCCTTCTCAAAGGTAAATTATTCAATTTTGAAAAAGATTTTGCTTTATATTATAGAACACAGAAGAATGAATACTAATTTGTAGACAATTAAATATTCATTGGTGATTAATAGCATCTTAACAAATTTATATTTTAAACATGTTTAAAGAAAAACTGTATCTTCCACTTGATTTTTTTCTTTGTACCTTTTTTAAAATTTTTCCATGATTTTTGGAAATAAGATCAAGGAAAATACATGAGAAATTTAGAGCTTTAATGTTCTGTTTGTATATGGTTATTACAATATCTTATCCCAAACTTCCATTCAGAACATTCTTTGGTATGTATTTGATTTTAAATCATATAATGTCTTTATTCTCTTGAATTTCCACCGGAAGTAACAGAACTGTTTTTTATTATGTTTAATTGAGATGGTGGATGTATGTATTTCCTCAATTTATTATGTTATTGAAAATTGAGTTTAAGCTAAATACTATATAACTTATAATACATTTTGGGAAATCAAAATAATTCTGACATATCTTGCTCATGCATTACTGTGTGTAGGCAGAGGAGTCGATTTTTCCTTTTCTCTGATTTGATGATAAACTAATAGCATTTTTACATATCAATTACATTGCTATTTTGTTGAATCTCTTGACACATCAAACCTATATTTTTCTCTTGATCATGTTTCCATTGTTTTCAGACTGTTATACATAAAAATATATGTTAGCGATACAGAAGAGAGTCCCATAAGACTAAAAAGACTATTCAGCTTGATATCTATAGCACCTACTTCAGTCTGGACAACATAGCCAGTGTTGGATACAATTTTAAGTGAACAATAGAAGGTGAAGTTACCTCTGAGTTTATTGGAAGTCACATAATTGTCTACAAGAAAGTTGGATTTCTAAGTATCCAAAGTTCTCTACAAATTGGCATGGTCCTCCTACAAAAAAAATGGCATGGGATTTATTTAATATAACCAGTATTCTTGTCTTGGAGTTGCAATACACGGTATCATTCTCACTTAATTTGAAACAGTTTTAGCAGGTATCATTCACTCAGCTTCTTTACACTTCAGAAAACAAAACAAAACAAGACCAACAAACAGAAAATCCCCGAAAATCTAAAAATATTTCTGTTAAAACATAGTAGCCGCAACAGAACTTTAGTAACTCACAACCTATATAAATTTTAAAAATATATAGTAATATGCTTTTTCTGGCATGAAAAATAAAAATCATGGTACTGATTTAACATAGTTTTTATTATTATTTAGGCGTGATAAAGCCAGCAGATCAGGAGACAAAAGGTATTGAAAAGAGAGTTTTCTATGTTCACAGATCCCAAAAGTAAGGGGCACTCCATACTTTCGGGGGCAGTGGTCAACAGAAAAGCACCTGGATCAGTTAGGGGTTAGAGGTAAGAAGCTATATTGTTCTTTCGCTTGGAAGAAAGGAATGAGGCAGAGTAAGCAGGTTTAAGATTGACTAGTTTGGGAGGTTATCAAGTATATGGAGAGGGAAGGAGAACTGTCTCTGAGTGGTGAACACACAACGCAACACATAGATGATGTTCTGGTATAGAATTATACACTTGAAATCTATATAATTTGGCTAACCAATGTCACCCCAACAAATTTAGTAAATAAATTTTAAAAAAAGATTGACTAGTTTGAGTAACTTCAGTGGGCTCTGAAGTATAGAAACTGTCCTCTGTCTGGTTGGGGTTTATCAGAGCAGGTAGATTGTAGCCCAGAGTGAGAAAGCCTGATATAGATGGTTGGTCATAGGGGCTCCTCTGCCTTTGGAAAGACCATTTATTGGGTGAGTTGTTTACTATCTCTAGGAATTGGCTAACCTTGAAAGGGTAGTCTTTCTAGTGTCAGCAAGACCCCAGTGACAAAACATCAGTGCTGAAAATAAAAAATCTGGTAATATAGATATATTCTAGAACATAGACATATTTTCTTTCTAAATGAAGTGACTAATGTTCTCGAAATAAAATATTCCACTTTATGCTCTGCCTCATTTTAAGCAATCAGTGGGGTTAAGTGAGTCCTGTCACTGGATCATAGCTGTTCCTTCACATGTTGACAACAAATAGAGTGACAAACATTCCCAAGTGTTTTTATTACATCAAATATCTTTGCAAGGTTAATGATTTGTATAAATGTATACTCTGCATTTATTAGAAATCAATAAACTGTGCTACATTGCAGCCTGAAGTCACGATAAAATTCCAGGCGTCCATTGTTGAAAATAACACATCTTAATGACATTGATATAATTGGAGAATAGCAAATAAAAAAACAAAACAAAAATCAAACAAAAGGAATGAATATAATTGGACTACAGAAAGAAATATTCAATGTTCTATTTCCCCAAATACTCAAAAATTATCTACCTACTTCCTAACTCCCTACAGTAAGATAAAAACTTAGGCACATTCTTAATCTTTCTTTCTCATAATACTAAGAAAAAAAACACAGATTATTGAATTTTTTAAATTATAAATGCAGTATATGAGGGCTGTCTGGAAAATATCCAGCCACGTAATATGGAAAATAGAGGCATTTATGGCTGGGTTTTTTCCGGACAGCCCTTGTGTGATTTATCTCTACTGAGTCTCCCCTCAGTCAGGCACGATTTCACTATTAGCAGTTTTCTAAGAATCCTTTTGTAGGCTTTCCTTTCATACCATGGTTCCCAAAGTAAATAGGAGCATTTTACAGGTCCATTGTTTTCTTTTGTAAAAATTGTATTGCATTTTATTACTTTTTCTTTAAAATAGAAGGATCAGTCCTCAAAATGAGTGGCACCTTCTTTGTGTTTCCTACATTGCAATGTGATATTGCAAAAAAAAAAAAACTGTGGAACAACTATTTAAAAATGTTGACACAAAATCCTGAAGCTAGATGCAAGTATACATCATTTTTTAACATTTTATCTGTGGTATTTAATAATTTTGTAAGGGTAACTAAATTATTTGGTTCTTAAGGGCAAACAATTGTCCAATATTCATTTACCGACTTCTATACTCCATAATATTACTGATCGACAGATGTTTCTGATACATTTTATTCTATCTTCTTAGAGTTAATAATATGGACTAGATACTCTTTGCTATCTCTTTCAAGCAAAAAATATGGTTTAATAGCTAGTTATAATTTCCATAACATATATTTCAACATCTTTCTATGTGGATTAATAAAATCAGTGGGAAGTCATCTTTTTGTGGTGACTGCTGCTATATAGGATGCAAACTTAGCTAGGGGCCTGACTTTTTTCGTCTTCTCTATTTAGAAATGTGTGTATTTTAGAATGCTATGTAATTTGTATTTGCTGATGTGTGTTGACTGTTTGGTAGTATCAATATTAATTAAATTATAACTAACTTTATAAATATCAGTAAGATTTTTATAGACCCTGTAGTCACTCTACTGGAATTCACCCACCCACATTGGTTATTTATATATGTATACTCATATTTTAAAATAGAGGGCATGTCATTTCTGTACACCCTCATGATTAAGAACAGTCACACGAATATGGTTTTTCAATTATGAGTGCTGAGACATTGATAATCTTTTCATACATAAAGTAATGTATAATGAATTCCACAACATATTGTCATCAGAATGTTTGCTTTCAAAGTTTTTTAAAGAGAAAACAATACTTAAAATATAAAATTATCCTTAGGATTTAATAAATATAATGGGAAATTGACATATAACAAATAAAATAATGTTTAATTTTTATTTTAGTTTGACATATGGGTTCCACTTGTATTTTTCAAAGGTAAAAGAAAATGCTTTATAAAGTTTAATTAATTTATAGGAAATACTTGGATGAATTTTATTAAAGCACTTATAGTTTATAAAATGCATATTTGAAATTCATTTGATGAGAAAAAGAGAGGGCTTTGCTACTAAAATAGACCTGGGATGGTTGGAGTTGTTATTACTTACTGCATGATGTTAGCTGTGGGGGTTCAGAATGAACCCCAAGATGTGTCTCAGTGGTATGCATATTATTTTGAGCTAAAGGAAATTTTAGCTTCAGGTTGAAGAGAAACTTCTGCCCCTCCCCTTAGCTACTAAAAGAACTTGAATTAGGGGCTATAATAACTTCTTTTGAGGTATCTATAGGTTGGGCCAAACTTTTATTTTCTAAATGTCTGTTCTTCTTATCATCCTAGAATGATCCTTTGGAGCCTCCAAAGTTCATTAACTTATCAATAGCTCAGGATGGCTTATGTATGTCATTCCCCCTTTTTATGTCTGACCCTCTTTGGAGAATTTGAGGTCTCTAACTTCCAAACATATATGTGTATTAAATTTGGTTATTTTCTCTTGCTTTTCTATCTCAGATCTATTTGATGATTAAACCAGAAAGAGAACCTTGAGGATAGCGACAAGTTTGTTCCTTCCTTACACAGTTAAGTTATTTAAATGCTCTTAACTTTGGTCTTCATCTGTCAAATTGCCACATGGAAGGAATAAACATAACTTTCAGAGTTGTTTTAAGAAATACATAGGACAACATTTTATGTGAAATATAAACTTCTAAGTAAAAACTGCCTGATACTCGATAAATTTTTGCTTGCATGGATGACTATATGCATGTGTGTGTGTGTGAGATAATCCTCATAGCCCTGAAAAGAGTTATGTCATATACCTTGGATATGATTGCTTGGTCACCCAGTGATTTTAGGCCTCATTTGGGAAACCACAGGTACTATAGGGCACTCCCACTAAAGCAAATGGATGTCTATTTATTCATATGTTCTCATGTAAAATACTCTTCTGAGATCTTATCCAGTGTTGACATTAAGGATCAACATAGAAAATAAAATATAGTCAACATAAATGACAAAATCAATAACCAAAAATGCAAAAATAAAAAACAAAGCAAACAAACAAACAAAAAAACAAAGAAAAAGCAAAGCAAAACCCAGAGCTTCAAAAATGGCCTGGTACTTTAGTGTATTCTATTTTTAGTATGACACACATTCTAATGTAATTTGGCAACCATGTGCATTATAATTTCTAATATATGCTATAGGCTGACACTATTTTTGTATTTTAGTTGACTGTCACAATTAGCAAATTACCTGCAAACAAACCTAGTAACGAGCTAGGCACTGTGCTGATAGGAAGGACATTGCCCTCACCACCCTTAAAGAGTTCACAGTCTCCTATACTTATAATCCTAGCTTAGTTTTAAGCACTCAATTCACCAAAACACTAAACCTTAACACTTTTTCTCACATTATTTTTTGTTACTCATTTTGAAGTCTCTTATTTTATCCTAAAACTTCTTCCTTTGTAAAACAAGTAAACACTCCCAAATATTTGTCATAATTTCTGCTCACCAGGCTGTATGTGTGTAGATTTTCATTTTATTCCTTAGTCTCTACTATTTCTAGAAATTCCACAGAATTTTATATAATGCCTTATTTGTTAATATAATGGCAGGTATAATATAATATAAAGAGAACTAGACCAGTCCCTCTCAAATGCTCCATTATGCAAGGCAGATTTTGATTCCATATGTTTGAGGTCTAGAATTCTACGTTTCCAATAAGGTCCCAGGTAATGTCCATGCTACTGATCTAAGGACCATACTTTGAGAAACAAAGCTGTAGTATCTTGGTTCAAATTTCTGTACCTTGTTGTAGAAGCCTCTTAAATTTTTGAGAGTTAATTTCCTTGACTGTAAAATGGATATAACAAAACCAAAACAATTATGTGTTCCCTCAGCATCAGCAAGACATCATCACCAAATGTATTTTATATAATCCATAAAGTTCTATATAATTAGAGCTATTGGTAGCCTTTTTTCTTTTTCCTTCTTTTTTTTAAAGATTATTTTTTTCTGTAAACTACTTAAAGCTATCTCTGATTGATTTGCATCCACTAACAAATTTCTGAGGATCCATTTTTGGATTTTGGTCAGATAATTGGCCTAAGAATAAGCTATATAGCTCCTGAGTCTTATTATGTCATGCTGACATGGATTTTTTGGAAATATCAGTGAACCATGCTATTTTGTGTTTACACCTCTGAGCACAATTTTCTGTTCTCAATATGTTCTCAACATATTTACTGAATACAATGGACACCATATCAGTTATTACTTCACTTATTTATTCATTTGGCAAATATTTATAAATATAGGGAATGTATATAAATATTTTATAAATATAGGGAACGTAAAGATGAGTAAAGTGTAGTTGCTATCCTTAAGTTTGCATAATAGAATTTAGAAATATTCATAAGTGTTATTACAATGTAATATGAAAAGGCAAAATGAAAACATGTATAGGGTGATGTTGGTGCCTAGAAGAGAATACCTTTGCATATTCATATGATTAAATTGTTCAGTAATATCAAGGGAGATAACAAATTGTGATGGGAAAAACAATCACAAAATTCCTTAACAGTTTCATTAATCATTTATGTAATACATAGATAATTAAATCCAATGTTCTTCAAGTTTTGAGAAAAACTCAGAGCAGTAACAACTCATGATTGTAAGGAACTTTTCTATGAACCCAAATGAAGAGTTTGATTAATGGAAAAATAAGATTAGTCATGATGGAGATATATTGCCGAACATTAAGTAAAAAGATTAGCCAATACTTTTGGAAAAGAACTGAAGACTAGAAAAGAGGTTAAGACATCAGCAAAATAGACCTAATTGGGACTGCACACAGGTATAACTATCTATAAAAACAGCAAATACATCGATAAACATAACAAATAGACCACTGTAAAACCATTACAATGCAACTCATGATTTCAAGGGCTTCATAGAACAGAATGTATTAAATCTTCTCTCCTTCAGGGGAGAATGTACATATGAGCAGACAGTGACTTTCAAAAGAACAGGGTGGTTTTTCTCTCACCTCACCTGTGGGATTGTGAATAAATCAAGAACAGTTCTTTTATATACCTATTGAAAACATTTGCTAAAATAGCCTGTGTTGCTTTGTTTCTTGTTTTCTTTTTAACTCAGTGGTTTAGTCAGATGAGAAAGTTATTTGTGTTTTATAATACTGGATTTGAAATGAAACGTATCTTCTTTGTACTTGAACTCTTCTGTAAGAAGTCAAATGCCTTTGTCTAGCTGCCATTCCTCCCTTGAATGTGAGTTACTGAGTTCCCAAAGATAGATTTGAAATATGAGAGAGTATACCTGATTTCTGTATAAGTTCAGCTTTTACTTCCCTTTTACCTGTCACTATGTTCGTTTTGCAAGAAAAATAAATGACTAAATTTTTCCACCCTGGTTAATTCTGAAGATATATTTTTGCACTTGAGTTCTGCAACTTTTTCTTAAAGAGATCATGTTAATGTTTTTGATCAAAGCATTATAAAAGAGTATGTACTGATAAAAATAATTATTTCTTCAAAGGAATTAGCTTTTATAGTTGACCTAGCAACAAGACACCAAATTAATTGTTTTTCATAAGGGCCGTTAATCATAATGGTGACAATCCCACACAATGAACCCACTAGTAATTGAATATTGCTGTTTGCTTTAAGTATAATTTTAATCATCCAGCATGTTTAAATGCTGCAGACAGCAGAAGACGGAATGGGTTCTAAGTGGTTGGAGATGATCCATAAGCTAATTGCTAAGCAGTGGTGGCATTTTCATTTATTATAGACCACCATTAATTGTGTATGGTGATACAGTTCACTGGACTTTCTCATTGAACAAGTTGCAAAAGGTTAACTGGAGTCAAGTCAAAAAGAAGTCAAATAAATATAAGGAACAAACATGAATTTAATCTATTGCCGTGCATATAAACAATAACCGTTTTTAAAATTACAGAAACCAAGCCACATTTTTATGATAAAAATAAAATATTATTTATTTTTCGTTAAGGGATGTAATATATGCAAATTCCTTGGAATTAAAATTTATAATGCCCATTGTTATTTTCATGAATCTTTTGATTTGAGAGTTTGAAACACTCTACCAAAATTGACTCCTTTGAATAAAATGTATCATTTAATACTTCGTCTCATTTTAATAAAATCTCATTAGTTGGATGTCGTGGGAGAGAATCATTGGTGTATAGTATATCACTACGTTAAGTATAGTGGAGTATAATAATTAAGGGAATGGAGTCTTAGATTCAGACTTAAGATCAGGTTGCAACTACGTATCTACTGTGTGACTTTGGGAAAGTTCCTTGACTTGTCTGTACCTCAGTTTTCTTACATTTCAAATGGGGCTGTTAATAGTACTTAACTTTATTGGGTTATGGGAAATAAATGAGTTAATATAATATAGACTTAAAATAACACATGATCCAATATTAGTGTTTGAACAGTGTTACCAATATTATTAAATCAAAAACCTGAAGTTACTCTTTGTAAATTTAAAAACAATTGCTCAGTAGTATTTTTTAGGGTTTTTTTTTTTGTTTTGTTTTGTTTTTTTGTTTTTTTAACCTGGAGAACAAAACTATCTAATCTCATCTCAGGAAGAACATAATTGCCAACTTTGTCAGAAACATTGTAAAACTCAGTTTAGAAGCTAAAATTAATTATAGTGATCTGTTAACTGGAAATACAAAAGGAGATATTCTCTTTGCTACATGAATAGATCTGAGAAAATAAACCTTTCCTGGAGTTCTCACTGTTTCCTGTAAAATAAATCGAACCTCCTAAGATTCTTCACAAACTGTGAGATTTCTCTACCTGTAGCCATTTGCTTTTATCCAAAAGGATAATAAAACTCCTGTTAATTTTAGGAGGGAGACCATAGTTACATCTCAGAGCAGGCTTCTTGGTTAAACTCCAAATTTCTAGGAAATCTGGAGCTGCTATCTTGCTGGGTATTTGCATTTTAAGGAACAATGACTCCAGGGATCTTAAAGACATCTCTAGTGCCCGAAGCAGAGGAACTAGGGGTTTCCTGGCTCCCGGAAAATTTTTAGTTTTGTACCAAATAGCTGGAATAGGGACTACACTCTCATGAGGGGAGAAGGACAGCTACCTTTGTTTCTTTAGAAGCAAAATAAATCTATTTTTCATCATTCCTCACATGTAACTGTCCAGCAATTTGCATAAGCTAATTGACCTGGCTCTTATCCCGTCACACTAAGGGTAAGGACTAGGGCCAAAGCCTTGCAGGGTGAGGAAGACACAATACTAGGTCAGACAATTAATTTTGCAAACATATCCTTAAAAATTATAAATTTACAACAATACCTCATTGTTGAATATCACTACGGTCACCTTAGAAAGCTGTGAACTGATGCCAAGGCCTAGTCCACCCTTGAAAGCAATTTTGGAACTCGTTTTCTGAAATGTCCATCAGAGTCGTTGTCATACCCAAAATGTGACAGTGACGTTCTCGAACTTGCCACTGTGTGCTTGCATTGGCAGCGCTGTACAAACAACTCCCTAAGGTGTCATACCCTGGCAAGGAATACAAAATTAATAGTTCGACCTTGTATTTACTGTAATATAGTTAATAAGAACCACAGAACACCTCCGATTTCAGAGTATCTCATACACATTCAAGAAAAATGAATACAAATGAACATTAAAAACCCCAAAGTAGGTCTGTGGTGAAACACTCTACACTCCAAACTCAGTTTCCTTTTCTACACATGTCGTCAACGTTTGCTGTTTGTTGATTTATTGATGATCATCATTCTGACAAATGTGAGGTGATTATCTCATTGTGCATTTCTCTGATAATTACTGATATTGAGCATCTGTTCATATGTCTATTGGCCATCTGCATGACCCGAAATGTCTATTCAGGTCCTCTGCCCATTTTTAAGTTGGATTGTTATTTGTTTGTTTGTTTTTGTGGGGGATTGTGTGAATTTTTAAACTAAAGTTTTTGGGTATTAACCCCTTATTAGATATACAAGAGCTGTTCAGAGAAAACGCCAGTCATAAATGCCTCTATTTTTCATATTACCTGGCTGGATGATTTCTGGACAGCCCTTGTATTATTGGTGAATGTTTTCTTCCATTGAGTAGGATGTCTCATTTGGCTGATGGTTTCCATTGCTGTGCAGAAACTTTTTAGTTTGATGTAGTCCCATTTGTTTTTTTTTTTCTTTTCTTTCCTTTGCTTAAAGAGATATAGCAGTAAAAATGTCACTAAGGATGATGTTTTCTTTCTTTAGTTTTATGGTTTTGGGTCTTACATTTAAGTATTTTTTTTAAATATGTACTATTACTGTTTTTGAACATCATGTTTTTGAATTGCATATTCTTTGGTGACTTTATTTTCCTTTTGCTGATTGTATTATTATTATTTTTTTTAATGTGGGTAGTTCCCTGGCTGGGAATCGAACCCAGGCCACAGCGTTGACAGCACCAAAGCCTAAGCCACTACACCACCAGGGAACTCCCTTACATTTAAATTTTTGATCCATTTTGAGTTTATTCTTTTATATGGAATAAGAAGGTGATCCAGTTTCTTCCTTCCTTCCTTCCTGTCTCTTTCTTTCTTTCTTTCTTTCTCTCTCTCTCTCTCTTTCTTTCTTTCTTTTCTCTCTCTCTCTCTTTCTTTCTTTTTCTTTCTTTTTTCTTTCTTTTCTTTCTTTCCTTCTTCCTATTTCAATGTGTCTTTCCAGTTTCCCAGCACCATTTATTATTTTTACCCTAATGTATATGCTTGCTTCCCTTGTCATAGATTAAATCACCATTTAGACATCAATTTACTTCCGGACTCTCTATTCTGTTGCACTGATCTACATGTCTGTTTTTAATGCCAATATCATACTGTTTCGATATCAGGTAGCATGATGCCTCCAGTTTGATTTTTTTCTTTCTCAAGTTTGCTGTGGCTATTTGGGGGTCTTTTATAGTTCCATGTGAATTTTAGTATTATTTATTCTTGTTCTGTGAGAAGTGCCAATGATATTTTCATAAGGATTGCATTGAATTTATAGAGGTGGGAGTGAGGGCTTGGTTGTCATTCCCATCCCACTAACAGGGTGGGTGGGGACATATGTTTACCCCCAGAATTTTGTGTTTTGTCCCTAGGCCACAGACTTTGGGTAGTATGAAGATTTTAAATATGTTAATTCTTCCTATCCATGAACATGGTATAAGCTTCCATTTATTTGTATCTTTAATTTCTCTCTTCAATGTCTTATATTTTTTACAAGTCTTTAACTTCCTTGGTTAAATTTATCCCTAGGTATTTTATTTTATTTTTTGATGCAATTGTAAGTGGGACTGTTTTCTTAATTTCTCTTTTTGATGATTCACTACTGGTGTATAAATATGCAACTGATATCTGAATATTAATTTTGTATTCTGTAACTTTACTGAATTCATTTATCAGTTCTAATAGTTCTTTTGGGTGGAATCTTTGGGGTTCTCTTTATATAGTATCATGTTATCTGCAAATGATGACAGTTTTACTTCTTTGTGCCCACTTAAATGACTTTTATTTCATTTCTGATTGCTCTGGATAGGACTTCGAGTATAATGTTGAATAGAAGTGATAAAACCGAGTATTTTTCTCTTGTTCCTGATCTTAAGAAGGATGCTTTTAGCTTTTCCCCATTGATTATATGAACTGTGGGTTTTTCATGTATGGCCTTTATTATATTGAGATATACTCCTTCTATTTCCACTTTGTTGAGAGTTTTTATCATAAATGGGTGCTGGATTTTGTCAAATACTTTTTCTGCATCTATTGATATGATCATATTTATATTTTTCATTTTGTTTAAATAGTGTAGTTCATTGATTGATTTGTAGATATTGAACCAACCTTATATACCAAAAATAAATCCCAAGTGATGGTGGTATATAATCTTTTTAATGTAATACTGAATTCAGTTTGCTAATATTTTGTTTAGAAGTTTTACATCTGTTTTTATTAAGGATATCTGCCTATAATTTTTTTTTGTCTAGTTTGGAATTATGGTAATAGTGGCTTCATAGAATGAAGTTGGCAGCCTTTCTCCATCTTGAAAACTTTGGAATAGTTTTAGCTCAATAGGTGTTAATTCTTTTTTGAATGTTTGGTGAAATCCACCTGTGAAATTATCTGGTCCAGGACTTTTGTTCGTAGGGATCACTGATTCTATTTTATTTGTTGTAAGTGGTCAGTTCAGACTTTGTTTTTTCTTGATTTAGTCTTGAAAGATTGGATGCTTTTAGAAATCTACTCATTTCTTCCAGATTGTCCAATTTTGGGCATATAATTGCTCATAGTATTTTCCTAAATTTTTTTGTATTTCTGAGATACCCATTTTCATTTCTTCTCTCATTTCTGATTTTATTTATTTGGCTCCTCTCTCCTTTTTTCTTGATGAATCTGGTTTGCTTTTGTTTATCTTTAAAAAAAAGAAATTGCTCTTGGTTTTATTGAGCATTTATACTTTTTTTTTTAAAGCTTCTATTTTGTTTATTTCCATTCTGATGTTTATAATTATTTTTCTTCTGCTCACTTAGGGCTTTTTTGCTGTTCTTGTTATAGTTCCTTATATATAAAGTTAGAGTGTTTATTGAGTTTTTTTCTTGTTTCTTGAGGTAAGCCATCACTGCTATAAATTTTCCTCTTAGGATTGATTTTCCTTGTCTCATAGATTTGGGGTCTATGTCTTTTCATTTTTGTTTGTCTCAGGGCATCTTTTGATTTCTTCGTTAATCTCATTGCTAATCCATTGCTTAGGAGTACGTTATTTAAACTCTGTGTGTTTGTGTGTTACTTTTTTTTTCTTTCTTTTTTTTTTTTTGGTAATTGATTTTTAGTGTATACCATTGTGATTTCAATCTTCTTAAACTTATTGAGAATTGCTTGTGATCTATCTTGGGAAATAGACCTGTGCACTTAAAAAGAATGTATATTCTGCTGCTTTGGAGTAAAATGCTCTAAAATTGTCAATTAATTTAATTTGGCTTAATGTGTTATTTAAGGTCACTATTTTGTTTGTTTGTTTTTCTGTCTGGAAGACGTGCCTATTGGTCTCAATGTGGTGGTAAAGTCCCCTACTATGATTGTGTTACACCCAGTCTTTCCCTTTATATCTCTCCATTAAAAGAAATTTATATGCATTTACTTTATATCAGGGGTGCCAAACAATGTAAGCACATTTTAAGAGATGTTATCTATGAATTACTTCTTGAAGTTGAATTGAATTACGGTAGCAAGGTGTAGTATGGTGTTGGCTCAAAAGATGGCATTAATCAAATGAATGCTAGTGTCACCTTGCGACAGGCAGGACAGTCAAAGAAAATGGCAGAAACACAGTTATTATTCGAGTAGCACAAGACCATTTGCCAGGACAATGAATAGGATGAAGAAGTGCAGTTCAGTTTCCCCCATGTTCTCGAAAGACTTCTACCAATGGGGGACCTTAAAAGATGTGATGTACCATAGAAAATAGGCTACACTGGTGGCGCTTCAGGAAGAAATTGAAATGACACACACGACAACATAAGTGAACACTTTGGTTCACATTGCTCAAGCAGTATTGACCCAAGTGTCAAAATTAGAAGTGTCTGGATTCTGATGTAACAACTTTGAGCACCCCTTGTAATTGCAGAAGTCAAATGTGACTTGTATTCATCTTTTATTATCAGTGTATATTGAGTATTAAAATTTTAATACAGTTTTTTGTTTTCATAAAATGTGTATATGTTTTCTGGCACCCTCTGTATATTTAGCTGCTCCTATGTTGGGTGCATAGATATTTCCTAAGGTTATGTCTTCTTGTTATGTTATTCCCTTTATTATTATGTCATGTTTTTCTTTGTCTCTTGTTATTATAGTTGTTGTTTTAAAGTCTATTTTGTCTGATATAAATATTACTAAGTCAGCATTTTTTGTTTTTGTTTTGTTTTGTTTCTATTTATTTAAAGTATCTTTTTTCATCCCTTTACTTTTAGAGTCTATGTGTCTTTCAACCTGAGTTTAGTCTCCTGTCGACAGCATATGTATGGGCCTTGTTTTCTTATTTATTTAACTACCTTATGTTATTTGTGAGTATTTAATCTATTTACATTTGAAGTGACATTGATAGGTACATAGTTACTATCATTTTATTGTTCATATGTTTTATCTTTTTTTGTTTGTTTTTCTTTTTCTTCTTAAAGAAGGCCTTTTAACATTTCTTATAATACTGGCTTGGTGTTAATAAATTTTTTCAGCTTTTTCTTTTCTGGGAAGCTCTTTATCTCTCCTTCAGTTTTAAATGATAGCCTTGCTGGGTAGAGTAGTCTTGGTTACAGGCTCTTGTTTTTCATCACTTTGAATATTTTCTGCCACTCCCTTCTGGCCAGCAATTTTGAGAAATCAACTAACAATTTTACAGGAACTCCCTTGTAAGTAATTATTTGTCTTTCTCTTGCTGTTTTACGGGTCTCTGTTTTTCTTTAACCTTTGGCATTTTAATTATAACGTAACTTGTTGTGGGCCTCTTTGGGTTCATCTTGTTTGGGACTCTCGACACTTCCTGGTCTTGTATGTCTATTCCTTTCACTGGGTTAGGAAAGTCTTCAGTCATTATTTCTTCAAATCAGTTCTTAATCCCTTGTTCACTCTCTTCTCCTTCTGTACTTTTATGATGTGAATGTTGTTATGCTTGATGTTGTCCACAGGTCCCTTAAACTATCTTCATTTTTTAAACATTTTTTTTCTGTTTGTTGTTCTGATTGGGTATTTTCTGCTACCTTGTCTTCTAATTTCTTCTAGTCTATTGGTAATTGCTTCTAGTGTACTCTTCATTTTGACTATTGTATTATTTATTTCTGTTTCCTTTTAATACTTTCTATGCCCTTCTTTATGCTTGCTATCTCTTTTTGAAGTCCTTACTAAAATTCTTAAGGATTCTTATCACCGGAGTTTTAAACTCTGTCTCTGCTAGGTTGGTTGGCTCTATTCTATTTAGTTCTTTTTCTGGAGTTTTCTTCTGTTCTTGTATTTGGAACATGTTTCTTTGTTTCCTCTTATTTGTTGCTTATCTGTGTTGGCTTTTGTGTATTAGATTGATCTCTTATGTCTCTCAGTCTTTGCTAAGTGGCATTATGTAATTTATGTCCTATGCTGTCCAGTGTCACTGTCTCCCTGATCACCTGTGTGTGTGTGTTCTGAGAGTATCCCTTACGTATGTTGTATGCATTCCTCTCTTATAGCTAAGCCTTGATTGCTTTTGGCATGTCGCTGGGCGGGATATACTCTCAGGCTGATTGGCTGTGAGTATTGGCTACTCCCACAGTGTATGAAATGCTCTGTGGGAATTGACCCCTCAGAGGTGGATTTGTCTGAGCAGGTTTTGTGCCAATTGAGACCACCTTTTGAGTGTGCTGCTTGTGGAGCTAACCAGATAGTGCTTTGCTGTGGTCTGAGGTTGGCCTCTGAGTGTATTTTTTCTGGTCCCCCTTAGGAGGGGTTCCAGTGCAGGACAATTTCAGCCTTGCCTCTGACCAACCTGGGACTATCTGGTAGGAGCTACAAAACTATACGTGGTTGGCTGCTGCCTTTGCTGGACCTGGGGGCATGCAGGGGTGGCCTCACTGTGAACTATATTTGGCTGTCACAAGTATCAGGCTTGGGTCAGCTTAGTTAAAGGCCCAGGGTGCCCCAGAGCTATTGTCATTTGCCAGTTGCCTATAAGGCTCAGCTGCTGAAAGTTTCTTTTTAAGTGGTTAGGCAAGGCTAGTTGACGAGGTGTTGGAATACCTTCAGAGATATAGCACTAGCTGGGCAGGGCAACATCCCAGGGAGTCATGAGGTTGGCCAGCGGTTTTCACAAAGTTAATGTGGATTCGTTACATTTGCCAGTGCTGAGTCTGTGACCAGTGTGCAAAGCTCCCAGAGAACACTGTGGCCAGCTGTTGACTATTCTGGGCCTGAAATGGTGATGCTAATTTTAATAGTACAAGTAACTATGTAAAGACATAAAAAAAGACAAAATTGGCTATGTTTCAGGAAGGGAAGCTATTTGAGCTCTGAGTACACATATGGAGCATGTGTGTGATGAAACTGATGTGGTAGGTTGGGACCATACTGAATTGAAATGAAGAAAAGCAAAAGCCTTACTTTTTAAAATATTTCAAGCTATAGAAGACAAAGAACCATCCATCATTCTTGTTCTAAACAAGCTTTCACTGGACATGAGATGATCTTGATGGCCTTAATAAGTCTTTTGTGCTTTCAATTTTTGCTACTCTATGAACTTGCCTGGTTGTCTGCTACAAATGCTCTTGATATGAACAAAATTAATTTATGTCACTATCACCTTTGATTTTTACATTCAGTTGCAGTATATACTCTATCACTAAGAAGGAATTTGACCATTTATGTGTTTCTAACCAGAATTGTTAGTTTAGTGTGTATGTGTGTTTATGTGGGTGTGTGCATGTGTGTGTGTGTGTGTGTGTGTGTGTGTGTGTGTGCTTGTTTTCTAGTCCATTCGTGCCTTGACCTTTAGTTTATCTTTGATCATTGTTTTGGGTATAATATAAATATGGATAAAAATGGCATTTCAATTATGAACTCTAAACAATAGCATTAATTTTATCTCTGAAATAATACCAAAAAAATACATGGGTGAAAGAGTAGGAGTATATTAAGAAAAGTCACCATGTTTAAATCCCAGAAAGCTTTGTTTCTAAATAACTTCCATGCTAAGTGAATGCTAAAGATTGTTCTGACATTAATAGTGGGCTAATAAATCTCTAGGCCAGTCAAATTACTAAAAGTCAAAAGCTTCTAAAAAAATATTATTGGTGAGCTACAGTCTTCTATATGTTATGCAGGCTCCTGATGCATTCAGTTAATCCTGATTTTTAAAATATCCAAGACAAAATTTCCATCCTACATATAAATAAAATTTGTCACATATTTCAAATATTCATATAGACTTAAAATAGATCTGAACCATTAAATGCATCAAATGTTGCTGTTTTAAAGGTTTATTGTGAAATATAAAATTGAACACATAAAGCACACTAATGTTTTTTCACATAGGCACGCATTTACCCTGAAAGCTGACATACACACTGTCTTAGAGAAAGGATTTCAAATTACCAAGATCAACATTGCTACACATTGGCTCAGCAAGTCTAAATTATATCATTGAATACTCAGAAATGTTAATAACTGAAAAATATTTACCACTTTAAAAAATTTGTTTTTCTTTTTTTTGTACTATGAGAGATGACAAAATTTTTTTGTTGTTGAGTGTGTCTCTCTTTTTTTTATTTATTTTTATTGTTAGACTTATTGAGGTGACATCTGTTAGCAAGGACCACATGGCCCCAGGCATACAACTCTACAGTGCATTGTCAACCTGTTGTATAATAAGATCACCACCTAATGTGACCCCTCCTTCCATCACCCCATATTTAGCTTCCCCCCTCCTCTCCCACCCCCTTCCCTTTCTCCCCTCCCTGACCCACTCGTCCCCAAGTAAACATTAAACTATTGATTGTGTCTATGGGTTATTTGTTTGTTCATTTCTTTTTTTTGTTTGCTTTCAGTTTTATATTCCACATGTGAGTGAAGTCATACAGTTCTTAGTCTTCCACCAAAGCACCAAAGACTTGCAATGGTAAATGGCTTAAGAAGTAAATTAGTTTACATGTATCATCAGTTAAGTTTTTCTTATTCTTTATCTAACATAAAATAAAAAATTCCTACCAAAGAGTAATACCTATCTTGGAATAGCTGAAACTATTTTGTTGGGGAAATAAAATGTGCAGTGAAGAACGATGGATTTAGTCCTTCTTAAGGATTAAGGTTTAATCACATACTAAGAATAGAAGCATAACACATTCCAAGGCAGGACTTTGCATGTTTCAACGAGGCAGGTTGATGTAGAGTGAATTCCTAATATAGTCTTGAATTCCTTTGTCTTTAGGGAATATTTATCAACTTTCATTTCAGAATTTGAATATGGATTTAATAGTGATCAATAATAACAATAATAGTCTATGTGTAATATATTTTATAATAAATAAATAAAATAATTTATTGGTAAGAAATAACTAAAATTTTATTTATTAAACCATTTTAAATCTTATCCGTCTTAAAATAAATAAACAAACAAATATCTGGACATCAATTTCTGCTACCATGTCAGACTGGTTACCTGGATTGGCTCCTGTGCTGAAAAAACTAATTAATTCTAGGTAAAATATAAAAATAGCTCTTTAAAATTATTAGTTAAATATCTGTTTAAATATTAGTTATCTGATAATAATACCACATGAGGTCTTCCAAACCCTTTGAATTTGAAATTGGTTGTTTAAGGTATCACAGATAAAATCTAAAGTCCAAGAACAGATTTCCAGACTGGGATATCAAAGGAGCTAGGAGCTCTGAACACCTAGGCCAGAATCCCTCAGGTTACACATCCGCTCTTCTCCAGGCCTGCCCACTCTCCCTTCTTGAGAGTGTTCTGTTCTCTTTTTAATAAATCTGCTCTTTCCTCAGCTTACCCATTGCATCCTTGAATCCTATCCTGTGGTGTATACCAAGAACCCATTTTCTGGCAACAGTTGCCCATTCTTTATGTGTGTTTCAGCTCAGGTCCCAGGTAGAAGCCATCTTTCATTATCTCAATATCTAGATTCTCAGGAGAAAATTTAAGACTTGTTCAGATGTTTATCTTCTATTGGCACATCCATGGGGGGAATATCGGTATCACACAATACAAATCAAAATTTCCAAGACCTGCTACCATGGTTATTGAAGAGGGTATAATTTCCTGTTAAAAAAGTGTAAATTTTAAGTTTGGTTAGAACCAAATGTGATTAGTTCACTTATTTTATATATAATGAAATAATTTCTAGCACACAGCATGTGGCTCTAAATTGTATTTAAAGACACTGTGGTGAAATGTTTGTAAACTTCGGACTTCAATTTAAAATGGAATTGAGTTTTTCTGTAGTACTTGTAACTTGCTTTTAATAATGCTCTGAGAAATAGACAATTGTCTTAGTTTCTAAGTACTTCAATCTATTAGAAAATATACATGAGTATATACTAAGAAATGGCCAACTATAAAGGAATTAAGCAGAAACAGATCCTAAGAATTTAGTCCCCTAACCATTAAATGATTGAATGTGGTCTGAATAGATAGTGAATCAAAAACACCCTAATGTGGTATCTATCTTTGTTTATACCTAGTTAAGCAAGTCCTAACATTTTTAGTCACAAAACAAGTAAAACTTTAAAATGCTACTTTGTGCTTAAATACTACATTTTGTAACATGAAATGTGAGCAAATTTAGGTAATGGTTGTTTGGGAATGTGATGAGGTTAGGTTTTGAGATTTACATAACTGAGAAAGAATATCACTTGTATTTTTCCTTTTATGCCACCTCATCATAAAAAGAAACTATTGAGAAACCAGTCTTGTGAAAATAATAATTGATGTCATGGAAAATAAATAGGTTTAAAACAGCTTGATAGTTAAAAGCTTTAAGTGATTCCTCAGCTCAGCCCTCAGTGGGATGCTTTCCTCATTCGGTGACTGGATACACTCATCTGATGTGCACCACTTAATGCAATTAGAATGAGAAAATGTTTTGATTAGACAGGAGGCAAGATGTAAGGGATGAGAAGTCATTCTTATTCCTTTCTGCAAAGCTTGAACATATACGAGCATGAAGAGGTAAATTTACTGCTTTTTAGACTTGGTAAAAAAAAAATTTAGGAGAGTTAATAAATTGCAGAGTTCCTGATACTGTCTATTTCATTAGGGATGACATTTTAGGTCATCATGTCTTTCTGGGAGCAAACTAATATTTTAAATAGGCTTAGACTAGTTTAGTTTCTTGATACATTTCAGGAATCTATATTGTTACTACTCATTTGAAGGGATTTCTAACCAAATTTATTGGTGATTGTAGGTGGTAACACAATACCCTGAGATAGAAGTTACATTTGGTAATCCTTATGAAAAAACCTAAAGTAAATTCAAATCTTATTTTACACTATTGCATAATAAACTTGAATTATCAAGCTATACAAATTTAAAATTATTATCATTTCTTGATGAATTAAATAATTCTATTATTGTCTCATAAGTGCAACTGATATTAATGAAACAGCTACCATTTACCAAATTTACCTTATAGTTGTTACCTGAGGTCTTGATTGGACTCTGCCTTACTATGTGACTTCTGCTGTGAGGGTGCACTTGAGAAAATAAAATTTTATACTTATTTTTCTTTTATTTCCCTCTATTTATTATTATTTTCACAGTGATAAAAATAAGTTATTTAACAGATTTTGTTACTATCTTATTAAATAAGGTGTAATTACAAATTAAGTAATGGAAAGAAGCAAGGGCAAGGGAAGAATAAATAATATGTGAAAGTAGAAAATGATAATGTACCAGGTCTGACAATTAAGTTCGTGAACTTGTCACTGTGTGCTTATACTAGCAGCACTGTATAAACATCTCGGTGAGGTGTCATAACCTTGGTGTATCTGCATCTCACAGCTGTCTTCGTGTTGACATGCGGCAGTGTCTTGCTGAGTGGTGTTCATTATTGTTGTGTTTTTGTGTGTCATCGTGAGAATGTCAGAGCTTGAATTAGAGCAACGAACAAACATTAAATTTCATGTTAAAAAAGTTTCTTGTTAAACTTAGCCATTTCTTGTTAAACTTGGCAAGAGTGGAAATGAAATCAGGGACATGTTAGTCCAAGTTTACGGGGATAATGCCATGAAGAAAACTGCAGTGTACAAATGGATTAAACATTTTTATAAGGGGAGAGAAAGTGTCACTGATAAGAGTGGTCAGGGAGGCCTGTAATAAGCAGAACTTACAAAACCATTGCAAAAATTCATGGAATTATGCATCAAAATTGTTGGTTGACTGTGAGAAGCATATGAGATCAAGTAAACACTGGTAGATAAGCAGAAACATTTTAATGGAAAATCTTGGCATGAGAAAGGGGTGTGCTAAAATGGTCCCAAAGGAGCTCACTGAGGAAATAAAGCAAAGGAGAGTCGAAGTTTGCCAAGACCTTTTGGAGAGGCAAGGTGATGTTTTGGTCAGTGTAATCACTAGTGATAAAACATAGGTGTACCAATACCATGCTGAACACAAAGTGTCAAAGTGCACGATGGAAGTCAACCAATTCTCCTCAACCAAAAGAGTTCCATCAGTCCAAATCAAGAATCAAAACGATGTTGCAAACCTTTTCTGATATCAGAGGGATTGTTCATTGTGAATTTGTACCAGTTGGACAAAGTCAATTGAGTTTACTATTTGAAAGTGCTAAAAAGGCTGCATGAAAATGTTAGATGAAAACAACCTGAACTCCTTGCCAACAATCATGGCTCTTGCATCATGATGATGTACCAGCTCACAGGGCACTGTCTGGGAGGAAGTTTGTAGCCAGTACACAAATAACTATAGGAACACCCACTCTATTCACTTGATTTGGTCCCCAATGACTTTTTTTCTTTATTCAAAGATAAGGGAAATATTGAAAAGAAGATATTTTAATGGCATGCAGGACATCAAGTGTCAAACTATGACAGCTCTGATGGCCATTCCAGAAAAAGAGTTCCAAAATATCTTTGAAGGGTGGACTAGGTGCTGACATCAGTGCATAGCTTCCCAAGGGGAGTTTGAAGGTGACCATAGTGATATTCAGCAATGAGGTATGTAGCATTTTTTCTAGAATGAGTTCGTAAACTTAATTGTCATACTGTGTAGATGAGATAGAAATGAAGAAAAGCAGAAAATGAATGAAAATACCTTGCTTTCCCCCCTTAAATATGTGGAGAATTATGAATAATAATTAAAAACAGTCAAAAAAATTCTTGCAGGGAAAATAACCATAATATGTTAATAAAGTTTCTTATAGCAACAACATTTTATATAAATTGGCCTAGAAATTTTGTTGTTATATGGAATGATGTCATAAAAATCTACCTGCCACCAGGCTTAGTTATGTCTTGCTATCTTTCCATAATTCTTTTGGATAGTTTTTGTAGAAGTAAAACATTGTAGATACAAATCAAAATATTAATGTATCCTTCCTCATCCCAATTTCTTTTGTCTCTCAGCAGAGATAAACACCATCTAGAATGGTGTAATAGTATTATTTCTATGATTTTACTTCCATTTTCTTTTTTCTTTCTTTCTTTTTTTTTTCCATTACAGCAACGTTTCAATAAATGTCACTGTCTCTTTGTCTCCTTGGGCATATGAATCCACCTAGGATTTTAATTGCCAGGTAAGCACTGTGTCACTTCAATTTTACTAGATATTCCCAAATTGTTTACACTTATTTGAGATTATTTAATAAATATATATCAAGCACTTAGGTGCTAAGAATGTGTCATGGGTCTAAGCATACAGCTGTAAACAAAAAAGTCCTTGATTTTATGAAACTTACTGTACATTTCATGGGTTGAGCCAATTTATAGCCACTAATAGTGTATAAATGTTGTCTTTTATCTATATTCTTACTAATGATTGGCATTGTCAAATTTTTCTATTTACTTATTTTTTAAACCAATGAGTGTGAAAATTATTGTTTGATTTATATTAATTGGATTACTCTGAGCCCAAGAATTTATATAAAGTCATCAGCAACATGAGTTTTTAAATTATAAATTGTTGATTATTAATGACATGGAAACCAATAGTAAGTGATTTCATATAGGAAGGGAAATAGATTTAGGGAAAAGGAAGTTTAGAACCAAACACTGAGGTCTCTCAGTATTTAAAAGTAAAATAAGTGGAAATAGCGAAGAGAATGAACAGGAAACACCCTAGGAAGAAGGAGAAAACTTAGAAGAGCAAAGCATTTTGGAAGCCTAGAAATATGAGTGTTCCAAGAAGGAAGAACTGGTAACTATAATGAGTGTTGCTGAGAAGTTGAGAAAGATATAGACTACAATATGTGTACTTTTTCATACACCTAAGGGGCCACTAAATATCGCTATTTTAAAATGTTTACTATCTTTTTTATTTCTCATCCCTTCTTACATAATTTTATTAATAATTTTCTCTCTGTTATCACTTCCCTTGCTTGAGCTCAAGTGTTTCCCAGTATATACAGCATTAAATACAAATTCCTATGTGGTCTCTAAGAGTCACTATGATTTGTTATTCAGCACAGCTATCACTTTTTACATTCCTTAGTTTCTAACTACAGTAAATGACTTCTACTCCCTGCTTTATGTGATGCCGTTTGCCAGTATTCACACTTTCATACAGTGATTCTCCTTGCTTGGAGGAACCTTTCCAGCACGGTGTCTGCAAGATTATAAATTTCTCTGAGGAATGTACAGAAATATCAAAATGTCATTAGCCACTTCTGGCTGTGGATTTCAGCTAGCCAATTTTACTAACAATCAATCATTGCTTCTTTGTAACCACATACTTACTACATATGTTCCAGGCGTTCTTACTGCATTAATTACTACATTAATCTTATCAACATGAGGAGTGGTAAAGAAGAAATAGTTCTTAGCAAAATTAAGTAGCTTGCTCCAGGTACTGATAAGAAAGCCTGGATGCAAACCCAGATCTCTGTCCATAAAACTCATGTCTATTTTCACTGAACAGGTAGATGTAAAGATGCGTTATTTGCTTGTTCTTTTACAGCTAACTACCATCACCTAGGTGTGAAATCAGGTCATTTTTTTCTTAATTAAAAATTAAATCACTTAAAGTTAGGGAACAATACTTGCTTGGTGCATAAGTAACTTCATGATACTAAGTTGTTTAATAGATCAGTTATATTCATAATCCATTTAGAGCAGTACTCATTTTTTTTTAAAGATAAACCCAAAACTCATAAATTGGCAAACAAAGAAAAACTAAAACCCTTATATTAGTAGGCAGACTAATGACTAGTTTGCTTAAGTCTAGGAAAGACTATGACTTTGGAAAATTACTAGATCATTAATGAACATAAACACACACGGACAGAAACACAGAAATATTTCTAAGGCCTCCAGGCAGGCTTCTGTCTTCTCACCTATCACTTCTGTAATAGCTTGCTTATTGGCCTCACAACTGGGAGTTTCTACCACTTTAATGCATCCTGCACAGGGCAGCCGGCTTTCATGTTGTCATGGCCTTCCCTCAATGATTCTTCATTGTGAGTGAAATAAACGCTTTAACTTGGATTAATGACCTTTCAAAACTTTGCTTGAGCCTAGTCTTAAATCTCTTACTGCTCCATGCTGAAAAAAAAAAAATTGACTTGTTAACTCTCTTTAGAAAAAAAATTTGAAACTTTTCCACCTATTTGGTTTCATTAGGGCAATTGTCACCTCTTAAAAGCATTAGCATATTTTCTTCCTAATTATACTTCACAGGTAAGTCCAAACCTTTCTTGTCTCTGAACTTTTTCTTTTTCAACCCTGAACCCAGTGATACCTCCCTCATGTAAACTTGTGTAGGTATTAATTGATTAGTGTTGAAGCAAAACATTAAGTGAATTAACATAAAGTAAGTCTATGCTTATTATAACAGCTGTGGATACTTGCTCTTGGAAATATAAACTTCAACACATTTATTTCTAGTTGTTTTTTTCTTTCTTTTTGGTTGCTTTTTTCTGTCTTCTTAGTATTTTTTCTTTTTTCCCTTTTTCTTATTAAAACATAAACCAACATATCATATCATCTCTCACACACATCTTTGTAGGCATCTCTAAAATACTGTGCTCATTTTTATTTGTTGTTTATTTACATGCCATAGTGACACTATCACTGTTAATACAATTACCAATATAATTTGTATAACTTAATATAACTCTGTGTTTTGAGCCACTATTTCAGAAATGTATTTTAACTTTAGTTTGTTTCATTTGTGATTTTCACACTCAATTGGTTTAGAGCCTTGTTTAGAACATATTTATATTCTGAAATTTTTCTACATGGTATAAAATATTATTTTTCTTTTTAGGAATCTAAAAATACACATTTAGCTGTTAGTCTTGTCTTTCTCTGCTACTAACTGTCCCTCAAAATCCTCTAAAATTGTGAACTATTATCTGTTCTTTTTGAATATTCCTTCCCAATTATATTAAGTTATGAAGAATATTATTTTAATTGGCTTAGTATAACCCAGTGCTGACTTTTGAATTCTATCATGGCATTTATAGGTAGTATGGGAGAAGTTCTACATCTAGTCTATACAGATACTTAAGAAGTTTAAGTTTGCCACTGCCACTTTTAACTTAAGTAGAACTCATTGTTCAGCAACGCTATGCAAGACATTAGATTTTTCCCATATTTTTTACTACTTTTTTCCACAGCAGTGCACTAGACTGAATGATGACTATATGTAGCAAAAGAAAATTAATTCCAAATATTTAAACTTAAATCTCAATGTATCTAAGGGCTTAGTAAATACAGTAACAGTTATATTTAATATGAAGGTGTAAATTAGATGGCAGACTTGAATGGAAAATCTGCAGAGTTGTAATTTGAACATTCAAGGTCTCTGGCTCTAAAACAGACTTCTCAAATACTGTTCATGGCTATTTATCTGAATCAACTATGTGACCGAATTAGCTCATTTGACTTATGTGTGTTAACAGCATTTAGCTTTGAATTTTCCCATGGACTTCTATTCTTGTGATGTGATTTACTATCATCAATACTGCAATGACATTATTTGACCATGACCATGAGTTATGTTCTTTACATGTGAACTCAAATTAATATATTTCTATTGCCTACTAGTTTAAAATTTTTGGTCACAGCCATAATCTCATAGAAAGACATAAATTAAGAATATATATATATATATATATATATATATATATATATATATATCAATATTGATAAACATTTAGAAAGAAAACTGATAAAATACATGCATTTGCATGTGTAAATAGTATTTTTGTACAAGTTAAAAAACTTTAAAATTTTAATTTGATATATATTTTAATGATCATAAAAGGCATAATTTTAATATTAACTTTGTTTAATTGTGAAAGCAATTGTGAAAAAAATTTTATTTTGCATTTAAAACTAAACAAATAGATATTAAGAAAAATACTAAGATAATTAAAATACTAATACAAAAATTAGATTTGACACTGTGAGGACATTTCATTAACAAATGAATCTATTCAATTATTATTCAGTAATCTTAAATTGGAAGAGATAATCCCAGATTATTGGATTTAAACTAAAGTGCTTAAAAAGAAAAACAGTATAACATTTCAAAAGGTCATTACCTAAATCCAAATAGGTATTACAAAATACATTGAAATGTGTATTTTGTGATTGCTTCACAAAAAAGTATTAATATAGCCATACACCATATAATTTAATCCAAAATAAATATTTCAAATGATAAAAGTTTTAAAAAGTACTGTAAACAGTATGTGAATTACAATTATTTTTATTATAATACAGCATAAAGTACTATGAGATAAAGTTAATAATATGAATTAGCAAGATATCAGTTACTAATATACAAATATATGATGCTCAGGAAATTTTATAATATAAATTGTGATCACATTAGTAAATCAAAGTATGAAGTAAGGTCCACCCCTCTTTGGGAGTTAGCTGAGGCTCTAATAGGGTGTGCTATGTAACTTCACTCTACCCTCTGCCTAATCCTCCTTTCTTACCCTCCATTGCACTGATGTTAATCCTTAATAAACCTTGTGCACACCAAGCATAGCCTGAGACGGCCTTCAGGGGCAACCACCTGCAATTTTATTCTTTGTTGGCAACTAATCTGAGTCATAAAGTTCTCATTTCTACCCCTTCCATGTTTTTTGTAAATATGTTATCTATTATGTACATCAGAGAGCTGTCGGAAAGTATCCAACCATCTAATATAAAAAATAAAGTCATTTATGGCTGGATGTTTTCAACACTGTGGTATATTATTTAAGAAACAAGAGTTTACTATATTGTTTAAGAAAGTATTCAGCTAAATTTGAAGATATCTATGTCAAACTACAATGTGCATGAATTTATTTTGTAGCAATGCTCTGTTCTATATTCTATATTTGCAAACATACGTACATGCATCTCACGTCAACTTTAAACAACATCATGAGTTAATGGTTTAGTTTCAAATTGAATTATGATACAACTTTATGTCTGTAAAAATTTTTGTATTAGACATAAAAATGCTGTAGAATCATCTTGATTTAGCAATTTGAATTTTTCTGTTATAAAATGAGAGGTGAGATAGACAAGTGATTAATATGAAACATATTTGAAATGGGCCTCTTAATTTGACAATTTTATATAATAATTATTAGGAAAAGTATGTTTTGTTATTTACACTAGATAATTAAAATAGTGTAGATTCAACATTAGATTGCCATTTGTTTCTCGTGCAAAATGAAAAACGAATGATAATATTTGAAAAATTCTCACATTTGTTATTTTACACTACTTCTATACATAGTTTTGCATATTGTTTATGGAAAGTAATGTGGCAAATACTTGAAGAATGTTTACATAGTCTTACACTTTATAATGGTATTTCCATGCATAGGAACATAAAATAAGGTAACTGTTTTAGAATAAATAGTTTATTCTAAGCAGTAGATATTTTTAATACTTTGTAACAATTACAAATAACTTTAGGAAGAATTTATGCTGAAGAGCAATTTACTATTATAATGGCATATTATAAAAATAGTCACAAAATTTAATATTCTACATGGATATACAAGCAGTTTACTGTGTATTGTGTCCTTTGTTTCTAGGTTTTTGAATTTATGGGTGATATTTTAATACTTCCATAAATTTTTGTTTTCTAATTTGCAACAATATCTTAATATTTAGAAACAAATAAAAGTACAAAGCAATTAAAAACATGAATACTGTAACTATATAAAAATTAAAGAGAAGTGTTATATTTATTGAATTAATAGTTCTCTGGTAGCTAAAGACAATGAAAATGTGAGAGACAAATTTGCTATGAACTATCAAAGAAACTGACTCTTTGGGAGGATGCTTAAACATAGTTACATTTTTTACTTGCTAAATTAAACAAATTAATTCACTAAGCACTATTGACAACCTTTTACATTTAAGACAATTTGGTTCAGTCATCTCTTCTTTAGTTCTAGTAACTACAAAGCACATAGAAATGATAGCAGAAAGAATGTAGGTAATTAGGAAAATAGTGTATTGGGTGTAGAAGACAGTTATTGTAGTACCAGCTGTGCCTGTAATTAGCAGTTAACCCTTTAGAAGCACCGCTCACCTGCTCTTGGCCATATTTTTCTCATCAGTATAATGATGAGGTTTGAGAGGGAAAATCTCTAAAATCTTCTGCAATCGTGACTGCATGGCTCTAAAAGAGCATTTGAAATGGAAGGGTGAGATTGCATATTCTTAATCAGTAGACTATAGATAGAAGTTTCTTCGTAGCTATATATGTGCTCCATTATCTCTTTGTTGTTGTTGTTTTAGGGACTGAAAGCCAAGGTTAAGTTTATCTCAAAATTATGGCCAAAAAAGAAAAAGAAAAAAGAAAAGAAAGAAAAAAAGGCATGTTTCATTTCTATGGATAGCAGGAAAGTGTTTTGATTCTGTTTTTATTTCATTTTGAACGGGTTGACAGTAGAACTATGAGAGGAGTATCTTGATTACTTACGATATTTTCTTTTGTACACTATTGCAATTTCTAAGAATTTAAAGAGGCTTACAAAGGAAAATGACAAGAAAGCCATTGTGTTGTGTATATTGTGAAGTCTTCTCAGGACTCAATGATGAGAAACTATTTGTGTCATAACTAAGTAAATAATAAAAATATATTTTATAAAACATTGGTAATATTGTTTAAGCAAGCTGTTGGAACAAAAAAGAAATAATTTTTACTTTGAAATCCAGTTTAAAAATGTAGCCAACTGGTTAAATGTAGAAGTAGCTAAGTCCTCTGGATAAAAATAAGAATTATTTCTCAAAGCAAAGTGAAGCTGAACAGAAGATGTGCATGTATAGCCTTATCACTCCTACTATGGGGATAATACAAAAGAAAGTTTATTGGGCTGGATAAGTGAAGAAGTGGTTAATAAAAAGCCAGAAGTGGTTAATAAAAATTATTTCAATATTTAAAAGGACTTTCTGTGAGAGTAATTTTATTTATAATTTATAAGCCAATAGCACTTTGCCATTTTGGGTGCTCAGGAAATTTCTAAGACATGTTTATAACAGAGGTAACCCATTTTCAATTAAATATATAAATTAAACAACTAGAAATATGTGTCTTAGGCTGTGAAGCAATGTAAAATACACAGACTGCCCATGAAATACTTTCCCCCAAAAAATCTGACCTTAAAACTAAACAGGTCTTTTTACTTTTGCAAAATAGAAACAAGAAATACCATACTTCGAGGAAACAATCAGTCAAATCCAGAATACCAAGTGTTTTAGGAAAATTGACCTCATTTCTTCAAAAAACAAATCAGTGTAATAGAAGGAGAATGGGGAGAGGGACTGGAATGTTCTAGATTAAAATAGATATAGTATTTATAACAGTCAAATAAAATGAGTATGCTTTGTTTAAATTCATATTTGAGTAAGTCAACTAATTTCATAGTGTAATTAGAGAAAGTTGACTAGATATTAGATGATACCTATTATTTTTTAATTGTGTTAAATATAAAGGGATTATGGTTATGAAAAACTCTATATTATTAGATGCACATTGGAGTATTTGATGATGAGATATAATGCCCTAGCATTACTTTAAAATGCTGTATTAAAAAAGGGAGGATAAATGAAACATATAATAGAATGTGTATCATTATTGATGGTGGGTGTTGGGAACATGAGAGTATTTTGATTTCTCTACTTTTTGTACCAATGTTTTTTCTATAAAGCTGAAAATCAGAGAAAACATACAATATTTGTGTTCTAACAATAAAATCTCATAATAATTATACCAAAGGAACAGAGAAAATGTGAACTCATGAAGTGGAAAGGAACTGCAAAGAGACAACCAGACGAAAGGTATTTCAACAAAATTCTGAAAGATGGAGTGTGCATCAGGCTGTTTGTGGATGGGTGTGGCTGTGGATATCTATAGCTATCTGTGGATGAAAGAAATCTCAGTTTAGAGTGTTGTTGTTCATTATGGCTTCTATGTTATACAGGAAGTAAGCAAAGTAATTCATTAAATGTGACTTGGTAGATAAGATCCTGGTTGGAAATTTGAAGAATTATTTTCATGAAAAATGGAAGAAGTGTCTTATAAGGAAACACTGTTCCACTGGTCGACAGATTTGCAAGCTAGAACTGGTGCCAATGGTCCTGAAAATATGAAGGTGTTAATATAACTAGGTATGTGAGCTTTTTCTTTGAAGTATTTAGTAGGCTTGATAGAGCTGTGGAAGTAAGTTCAGTGTTTGACTCAATCACAATTGAGGTTTAGCCAGAGGGACATAATGGGAATTTAATTTAAAGGAGCAAGAACATTTATTACATTGGCAGAAACATGATAGAAAAATGATGGTCCACAGAACTTAAACTCTGTAGAAAATAAAATAGAAAGTTGCTGTTGAATAAGAAATAGCTCCTAGGGCCATTGAACTGGAGGCACTTATGAGATCAAGACTTGGTATATTTGGAGTAATGAAATAATCAAGTTGTTCAAATGTGGTTCAAAGCTCTGAGATGTCAGATTCATTGTTTCAGAGGTCTTGTAGTTCTGGATAATGACCAATGGATTAAAATGTTGTGTTAACAAGAGTATTTTTAGTTATTTCTGGGTTGGTGTTGTTAATTGCCCATAGGGCTATGTTAAGCAATAACTTCCTACCAATTTCTTCATTATAGTATATTTCCAAAACTTTTAATTTAAAAATTACTATTTTATAAATGTACCAATTATGATCTTATTGTAGAAAATGAGAAAATATAAAGAAACTAAAAGAAAAATATACATTAATACCATATATAAGATATCCCGAAAAGAAAATTGTGTTTATTAATTACTTGCATTTAATTTAACTTCTTTTATGCCATTTTACAAGCTTTTGAAAACAAATAGAATAGAATTAAAAATATTAAACAAAAAATATTAAATGAAATATTAGTATCTTTCACTTTCAGAAAACCATACATTCTAAGATGCCATTGAATGATCTTCAAAATCTGATTAAAAGCTATGTAATCTTCTATGATGAGTGTTTTTGCCAGCAATTCTAATTATTTTCTTAGCTTGAAAAGGTAGGGTTATTGAAATAATTTAGATACTATTTTCTTTCCCAAAGACTCTTTGCTTTTCTATCTCATGAACAAGTGAAATCTTTTAAAAGAAATTGATTATTTTTCTTATTGCATTTTAATTGTTTGAGAGGTATATTGGCAACAATGAAATATTTAAACATAAAATTATCTGTAATGCTTAAATTGGTGGCTTAAAATGAAGGCAGAACTCTTAAGATTTTATTAAGATAGTTAAAGATCTTATAACCCTGGTCTCCAAAGGTAGACAGTCTTATTTTATTATTCTGAGAAAAATCTTGAAACAAATGGAGGGGGTAGTAAAATGAGACATCCAGTTGACAAGGAAAGTCAATGTGATGTTTTTAAGAAATTACCAATATCCATTCCTTCTTTTAGTTACCCAGTCATTTATGGCTTCCACATTTCACTTCTTATTTCTGTAATGCTACCATCAAGTCCATTTATCTTAAACTTCATCACCTTTCAGTGAAACACAGAATTAGAATGGGCAATATTTGATGTAAATGTTAAGAGTTTTTGCTTTCTTCTTCATGTTGGAAGCTACTAAGACCTGAGATTAAATGTAAAACAGGGTCATTCAGATGGAAAAATAAATCATTTCTTTTTAAACCTTAAAATGGTTTAGTATTAGGCTTTAACCTAAAGGTCTATAAACAAGACCCACAATGCTTTATTTGGATTATACGAGAGTTTATACATCCTCACTGAAACATGTGACTTTGTCTCAATTCTTATAAAATCTTTATGTATGCACAACAGAAAAAGATCTGTTGGCCCCATGTTGATCTTTGAGGTCATGCTCCTTCATTGATGCTAACTTGTCAATAGTGGCATCTTTGACTTAAGAGAACATGGAAAAAAAGATCAATTACTGTATGTTCTATACCAAAAGTATTTGTTAACCAAATTAAATCTTTCAAAAGAGGTTTGTGTTCATTCCAGCTGTCACATTTATAATCAAAATATTAGATTTAAGAGGTTTTTCGATGGCATACAATTACCCATCCACAACTGCTCAACTTTTCCTGTTATGGCATTAATTAAAGGTTTTAATATGAAGATTATCTTGCCTACAGTTTCTGTCTGTTATATTCCCTCTTGCAAAGAAACCTATCTAAAATTATTTTTCCCCTGTGATCAATGTTTTGGTCCATTTCTCTTATGTTGAGCAAGTCAACTTTTCCTACATAGAGGCATTTCATAAGAAATTTATGCTCATGAGGAAGACAGTTATATACAGGATGAACTCAAAACATCCCAGTCATATTTCAGGTGGCTTGACCTAGGACTGTGACCACTAGAAGATAACCAATTATATATGAGAAAGGCAGTGACAGCATCTGGGCTGAATTAAGAACTTTAGTAATTGAACGCCTTAAAAAATTATAAATACCCTATAGGTAATTTGAAATGAAGACAACACTACACCATAAAATAACATTTGAAGCTTATCCAAAATGAATATGAACACAAACACATTGATAATTAACTTGGTTCTTTTTAGATTTAACGTTTCTCTTTGTTTTTATTTTTTTGGGATATTCTTATACTTGCACATATATATCCTGCCTATTAGGTATTCAGTCTGCACACTGTCCCTTCTCTTTATCATTACCTTTGTACTAAAATAAGAGCCCTATCAACAAAAAGCTGATAACTGATTACATAGCATATATGTAATATGTCCTAAATCTACATAGTATGTATTCAAAAATCTATATTTCAAATTTATGGAAGCATAATTAAGCTGCCATTTAAGAAATATGTTAGAGACGGAGAGGTTGTAGGGATAGCAGATTTCCAAAATCTTGTGCTGGCATAGGACTACGTAGTTCCAGTGTTGCCCACAGCTGTACTTTGCCTAGGAAGCAGGTGCTTTTTTTAGGCTGTGTAGCTGACATCCATAATTAGGTTTGCTGATTGGTAGTGATTCATTATAATTTCTTGTTCTGAAAGAAAATCCAACTGAAATCAATGAAGCAATGACTGACTATTCTCCTCTAAAAGCTAGTCGTCCTCAGAAAACTTTGTGATTGTTATTTCCACATTTTAAACAGTGTAAGTTCTATAATGTTGCTAAGACCATTTAGAATAAACGTTAAACTCTTGTAGCATTAGAACAAATTTCTTTTGTTTTTGTGGGGGCAGGGGTAGTTTCCTGGCTAGGAATTGAACCTAAGCTGCAGCGTTTAGAGTGCTGAAGCCTAGCCACTACACAACCAGGGAATCCCCCTAGAACCAGTCTCTTTTTCATAGGTTAAAGTTTTACTTTACGGCCATCAGCAAGCACTTATTTCCCACTGTCTACAGATTCATACTAATTAAGAACATATTTATGAATGTGAGGGAGATCTTGCTGAGACATCTGTCACCCCACTATTGCCAGGATTGATTTGGCTGATCTGGTTGGCTAGGTGGGTGTCTCCTTCCTCCACCATGACTCCATGTGCATTCCTTGCAAAGCTGAGCTCTTAGTCGAAGAGGACAACATTCCCCGATATAGGAGAGGACCATTCTTCCATCAAGGGTATACAAATAACTGTGCTCCCTTGCTATATCCTTCAAACAAGCTCTCAATAACACGTTTATGGTATGAAGATGAAATTTCACGTCCAAAGAATTACAAACTGAAAACTGTTACACAAATATCAAAATTGATGTTAGAATACCCAAGTGAAACACGCAGGCGTGTATATATTTCGACTTGAGAAGTACTTATTGGGCCTCATTTTCATCTGTAAAATGCCCTATTCCTTAGTCTGCTAGGTTGAGATAAACAGTATTTGTCTGTTTACATCAATTTCTTCACAATAAAATCCTTAAGGGAAGAGACTTTATCTTGCTCACATTCATGTTCGTAAATTTAACCTCATTTCTGACTGATAGTTAACTCTCAATAAATGCTTGTTGAATGTTAAATAAATCGCAACTTTCAAAACAATCTGTGGAGCAGCTTTGAGATTCCTTGCATTTCTGTTTGTAATCAGTGATTTTATATTAGAGTGACTTGCTTTATTGGCAAATATGAGCCACTGACTAATATGTGTAGTTTTTCAAAAGACAATCTGAAAATGTACTTAAGAAAACTCAAACCATGTGGAGTGCAAAAGGATCAACCATGAAACTGCTTGGGAAACCTCATAAAGCTATAACCATCACAGAAAAAGTGACAAGTAGGGAGTGAGGACAATGCATGTTCAATGACATCTGAGTGCTGAAAACGCTCAATAGTCGCTTAACATGTTATGCTATCCAGAAAATCAATACTAACAAGGTTTTGTAAACCCAGGTCCTTTTGATTAAAGAATGGCACTGCTGAGGAAACTTCCATTAATGATCAAGTGTTTGCTAGGCCTATTACTGTTTGCATTTTTTTCCAACTATAAAGTCAATACTCCCACTGCTAATTTATATTATTCGTTCAGTGTGAGTGTTGGTGCTGTTTCAACCTTTAGAATATCAATAGGTGATACATCACTGATGTCAGTTCTCTTGGCATTTGAACTGGTTTCCTTGACAATTTCTTCAGGCCTAGTTCCTTCTACTTAGAAAGACTTCTAAATCAATACATGTCTGTCTGTATGTTTACTCCATCTACCTCTTTAACTTATCCCTGCCCTCCAAGTTGTCTGTGATTCAGTCCCTAGTTTCTATTTAAATTATAAAGTACAGAAGCATGTGGGCTGGTCATGTATTAAGTCAGTCAATATGATACTACAGACTTACCTGTCTTTACCTTGTACTCTGGTTCATAGCCATGTTTGAGGGGAGTAAAACTTTAATCCTAGTAGCTAGCTCATTCTTAATGATAAAATAATAAAGTTTTAGAACAAAAATGTCTTGTTTAGAAGAGAAATCTTTCCTAAGTTACCTGTCTCTCCCTAATAATCTTGTTCTTGAAGTGATTTTTCATTGTTTTGGTGCCTGGTATCTTTTTTTCTCATTAAATTGACTGGTAGATTTCCTTCTCCCATGCTATCAGTCTTCTCAGACAAATTATTTTCAATTCTTAAAAGACGTGGTGACTTCAACCAGGGGAAATTTTGGCCATGGTCTACTTTAGGTTATTTCATTCAACTAGGCTACAATTGTGACATCTTTAATTCTGTTTATACTATTAGTACAGTAAAGCTATTTACAATGAATGATTAGTGAGCACCTGAATAACCAAGATACTGGAAGATTATGACAAAAGATACACTTATCATTCAAAGCCCATTTTATTAAAACAAGTCCCAAATACAGACATTATTTTAAAATATCAAAAATATTTTATGCATTTTTAAACAAAATATCTTTCAAAAAATTTTGGGCGGGGCTTTTCTAAGTATAGAAATAGTGCACCTAATGTGAGGTAACTATTTTCTTTCCATTGAACTGAGGAAAAAGATCTAAAAGTGTAGTATTTTACTTTGATTTTCCCCTTTCAGGAGAAAAATAGTCTAAAATACTATAATACAGTTCTTGCAAATTATTCTTGCCAAATTTTTTCTCAAAATAATGCTTCCTGGGAATTCAGAGGTCATTTAAACTTTGGCAGTCTTTGAAAGATTGCCTTTATATTCTCCTTAAACACTCTCCTTTTAAGATGTTATTTGTCCTTTGTTATTTTTACCTTCCTACTATGCCTTGAGTTTGTATGTAGTTGGCAATTTTTTATACATAAGGGCAACAAGAGAAAAGTTAAAGATTCAAAGAATGGAGAAAAGATAGTATATGGAAATTGGGACATGCTTTATTGGCCTGAAACTTAAGGCCATAGAGTTAAATATACTACAGAATTTCAGAGTAATTTTGTAATCATAATATTTCTATTCTTATGTTTAAATGGTCATCTACTTTGCATGACCTTCACTTTTTTTCTAACTTTGTTGTGGTCTAATTGACATACAGCTTTAGGGCTACAATGTGATCATTTGATACACTTATTATAAAATGATTACCATAATGAGGTCAGTTAACACCTTCCTCACCTCACAAAATAACGTTTTTTGTTTGTGTGTGTAATGAGAATGTTAAAGATCTCTTAGCAACTTTCAAGCATATAATTCTGTATTATTAACTCTAGTCATCACAGTGCATATTAGATCCCCAGAACTTCATCTTATTAGTCAGAATTTGCACCTCTTGACCAACATCTATTTCTACTCTCTGTTTCTATATATTTGGCTTTTTAAAAATTTCACATATAAGTGAAATCAAACATTTTTTGCCCTTCTCTGTCTGATTTGACTTAGCATAATACTCTCAAGATACATGCAAAAATTTTTTCTTATTTTAAGGGTGAATTATACCCCATTTTGTATATACCACATTTTCTTTATCGATTCATCCAGTCACAGGCATTTAGGTTGTTTCTATTTCTTGGCTTTTGTGAACAATGCTGCAATGAACACAGGGGTATAGATATCTTTTTGAAAAAGTAATTTCATTGTCTTCAGGCATATCCCTATGTACGTAATGCTGTTTATGGGTTGACTTAAGCTAAAAGCCTACAATCTAAATTATTTTATAAGATTTTTTTCTTATGACATTTCTTGTATTTAAGTCTATTATTTCAAATAATAAATGTGTATTTCCTTTATCATAGTAACCTAGTAGTGTGAAATCAATGGTGCAGGTCCTTGAACAATACTCAGGAGGAGAAGTAATTAAATGGTGAAATATCTGTTTGTGTAGATCTAGGCAAGGGCAGGTTAGCCTGACATGGAAACAGCAGGATGAGAATTAGCCCTCTACAATCTGAGTGAGCGGAGCGAATCCAGCAGCACTGAAAGAGAACCAGGTGATAGAGAACAATGCTTTGATACACTTACTTGTTGTAAAATGTACAATTGCTTCTAGTGTCATGCTTGTGGTAGCTCTCTGCTAGACAGTACTCTCTGCTGATTCTGAAAATATTCATCTACTCCAGTGCCATTGTTAAAACAGTATAGCCAAATGCCAAAATTGTTAATTTCACATATTTAGTTATTCAGTAAGTTAATGTTATTCTTGAGCTGGGAAACATATGGCCCAAGTTTTGTTTATTGTTTTTGTTTTTATGTAAAGAGAGAAAGTGATGAGAAAAGAAGATGAATGTACTTGTTACTGTAATGATTTCATAGTAAGTATGGTTCGCCTGGACAATTTTAAAAAGGATCAGATTATTTCATACGGTCAGGAAGCAAGAATAATTTAAAATAATCATTTCGATAATGTTCAAATAACCACTAGCTTCTTAAATAAAGCAGTAAAGTATATCTAAAAGTATTGACTCTATAGTTGAAAAAAATAAAAACAGCAATAGGCCTAGCAAACACTCGATCATTAATGGAAGTTTTCTCAGCAGCAAAGAATGTCTGATTTAATACCTCAGTACTTTCTGTTAGGAGAACATACAAATAATCAAACCAAGTTAGAAATAAAGTTATAAATAAGATCTTGTTTTTAGCATAAAAAATTACATGGCGTGTCTAGTATTTTCCTGAGTGATTGTCAATTCAGTGTTTCATTTGTTTTTGAAATAATAGGTATAGGAAGAAACTACAGAAAGCAAAGTCAAATGTAAACGATCGTGTAGTGTCCAATGCCATTATATCATCAGTATATTAGGAAGGAAGAAATACACTTGGCAAAAAAAGAAGCAGCCCTTTTCTTTGATCCTATCTATGTCTCAATGCAAATGAGATCTCTCATTTATTCCTGACTTGACAAGCCTTTCTCTCACTTTTTGAGTAAAGTCATGTGAGGGATCGTCTAAGGAGGTCATCAGTATAACTTTACAGCTCTGCGAATTCATGGCATTAATCAATGCAGAAGCACAGAGAACAAAACATGTGTTTAATAGATTGAATTTCTTCTTTTCCTTTTCAGTGGCGTATGTTTCTCCAGTATGAAAGAAAAGATACCGAGATATCCAACCACAATTGTGATATCCAACTGGGAAACGCTTTTTATTCTTCTGCTTTCCTCTCCTTATTTGCTCATATGACTAGATGAAAATATACTTTTAAAAATTTTTCTATGACAAATTATGTGACCTTGAGGAATGGGTGGGAAAGAATTTCTATCTAATACAGAATTCAAAATAAGGTAATGCTTAGTATTCAGGGTCAAGCCTTTCCATTTCAATTTTTTTTAATACAAGCTACATAAGTGTTCATGCAATGAGAAGTACATCTGGCAGCCTTTTAAACAGAAAGAAGAAATTTGACTGAATTTCCAACACGTGTAAGATAAGATACAATAATGTCAAAGCAGCAATCACTGAATATTTCTTGCTATGTTTATTTCATGAATGTTACAAATGGTTACCAGCAGGGAATAGAACGTGTACCGCAATAAAACAATTTACATCATCTACAACTGGTGTTAATTATTGTGCAAAGTGAGGGTCCCAGAAAATGTATACATATTTTAAGAAAGGAAAAAACTATATTAAAATTGTAATCCTCAATATATACCAATAACAAAAGATGAATACAAGTCACATTTTCACTTCTGCAATGACAAGAGGTGCTCAAAGTGATTACCATCAGCATCCAGACACTTCTGATGACGGCGAATACTGCTTGAGCAATGTTGACCAAAGTGTCCACTTGTATCACTGCACATGTCATTTCAATTTCTTCCTGAAGTACCACCAGTGTGTTTTCTACCGTATACCACATACTTTAAGGTCCCCCATAAGTAGAAGTCAAGGGGTAGTAAATCATGAGAATGTGGGGGAGTCTGAAACTACATTCTCAAATTTCAAATACCACTTCAAAATGGTCTTGCACTCCTAGAACAACAACCATTCTTCTACCATTTTCTTTGACTGCCCTGCCTGTCACGTGGTGAAGCTAGTATTCATTTGATTAACTCCATCTTTGAGCAAACAACATAATACACATTGCTACCATAATTCACTTCAATTTTGAAAAGTAATACATAGATAACATCTCTTAAAATGTGTATACTTTTTTTGGCACCACCAGTATATAACATTACTGCTATATAATCAGCACCTACCTACCCATAGTCGTTACTCCCTTCTTTCCTAAGAGGACCCCCTCATTGTAGTCAGAGTTAGAGATACTAGCCTTCTCAGTCTGCCTCGCAGTAGGGCTGGCCACGTCATTGATTTTTATTTAATGCTATTTAAGGAAAAAGCTGCTGTAAGAGTTCTTAGCAAAGTTTTCTTTGTTTCTTTTTTCTTTTCTTTTGTTTTTTTTTTTTTGTTTTTGTTTTTTGCTTGATAAAAGGGATAGATGAAATGTATGTCAACTTGTGTTCCCCTTCTTCTTGCTAGGAATGTTTATGTGATGCCTTTTCAGCAGTAACCTTCTTGAGATTGTGGAGTGACAAATAAGACATGGAATTTAACACTCTAAGGATGATAAAAACACTTCATCTTTGTTGAAAAAATAATGTTACTGTAATAATCTGATTTCAGTTTTAATAATTGACTACCAATAGCTTCCAAGTCCCTCTATTTTCTATTCCTCTTCAGCCCACATTCAACGAAGTTGATAAGAAATCCCAAATACTTCTCTATTTGGCATGAAAAGGCAGCTCAAACCACATAAACCGCAGCCCATGTTTACACAGAAGTCTCACCCCAGCCCCATTCACTATCCAGTCTCACCCTACTCTCTCCAGCCATTTTCAGACTTGCTTGGGAGCCTGCCTAGCTATCCCCAGAAAGTCTTACTAAGCTTTTTTATACCCTCTTGGTGTGTGTGTGGGGTGTCATCAGTTTCAACACCCAATCCGACTTTTTGATGGGATGTTCAGTTTACTTGTGTGGGCTAACTTAAGCTATTGGCACTGTGAGCAAGATATCTAGGTGATAATCATGACCACCAGAAGTGTGTCTTCTTTTGTTTTAGTTTTCTTAAATTTCTCTGCTGCCTGCTAGCTGGTATGTTCTTTGAGCCATGTTGCTGCCAACTGTCCAATGTGAGCTGTGAGTTGCTGCCTGATGGAAATCTTATTCTTGCTGCTTGGTGCCTCATTTGTTGAATTTCAATGAACCTTTGCTATAGATTTAACTGAGTTAAATCAGTTACAATAACTGATGCTTAGAAACAGGGATATGGGTTTGGGCCCTCTTTAATGTGATTTTAAGTTGTGTGTCTCTGCCTCAATCTATGAGGTTGGACAATTAATTTTGCAAACTCATCCTAGAAAAATGCTACATGCTTCATTGCTGAATATCACCATGGTCAACTTGGAAATAATCCCCTTGGGAAGCTGTGCACTGACATCAGTGCCTAGTCCACCCTTCAAAGCAATTTTGAAACTTTTTTTTCTGGAATGGACATCAGAGCTGTTGTCATACCCCAAAATCTGACAATTACATTCACAAACTTGTCATTATGCACTTACTTTGACAACAGTGTACAAACAACTTTGTAAGGGTGTCATGGGCTTTCCAGAAAAAGATTTCCAAAATTACTTTGAAGGGTGGACTAGGTGCTGGTATCTATGCATAGCTTCGCAAGGGGACTACTTCGAAGGTGACCATAGTGATATTTAGAATGAGATATGCACCACTTTTTCTAGGACGAGTTTGTGATGTTGACTGTCTAATCTTATATCTGGGTATCTCAGATTGAATGATGTGATTTGATTCCAGCAAAAGACATGATGGATGCTAGACTCAGGGGAACAACTGTCACCTCGTGACAATTAATAAAGTCTGTGTCTCAACCAGGTGTTAGCCCTAATCTATAACCTGCTTAAGAGAAAGCCTAATACCCTGTATGATATAAAGACAAATCAGATGGTAAATAAAAGTAAGTGGTCCCCTAGGATCCTACTAAATGCCTTTACTGTTACTGCTTATGCCTCCATCATAAAACATATTCTGATCCTTAGGATTGCAGAGAAAAGTAGCTAATACACTCAAAGTACAACAAATGGTTAATTCAAACCCAATATAAATTTGGATTTGCTTTGGAGCCCTCCCTATTCTCCAAGAAAATATCATTATGTGAGAAATAAACATTTTTATACTCTCTTGATTTTGTGACATGATCAGGCTCAAAATCACAATCAACTTTTGGCGGTGGATCTATTCTATTTCTCTGGTGTCTGTAATTATTAGACCATATTCTAATTCTCACAAACAATCTTATAAATTAGGTATTATATCTATTACTGAGAGAAAGAAAATAAAACAAAATGAGATTAAGTTGCTCCAGGTCATATGGCGAATTTGTGATGGAAATGGGAAATAAACTCTAGAGGTTAGACCCCAGAGATCTACTCTCATGCTCTAACTGAACTACTTCTCAAAATAATAAATGAGCAGAAGGACAGAAAGTACTTCAAACACTGATGGCACTAGTAGAACTTGTACAAGCCCTAGGCAACCTGACTCTAGGCTTGTTTTTGTTCTAAAAAAATTCTATGGTTTGAGCTGCTTTATTTGAAGTTTATGTCACTTTTTCCTGAAGGAAATTCTAATTATACAGTGTAGATTTTGGAAAATACAGATTTCAAGCCATATTTAGCCACTGATTAGGGTGAGAAACAGAGAAACTTTATTTAGCTTCTGTATAAAAGTAAAATAGAAAAAAATAATATTTTCATCATAAAACTGCCATTATGATTAAATAAAATACATTAATCACTTTGGACAATGCATCTCACATATCAGAAGCTTAAAATATGAATGTTAAAATTATGTATTTGCCTTTATAAATTCATCATAAATATTTTGTGAGAGACTTGATTTCTTACTCATAGATTAATAACGGCGGTACCTGCAGATTATCTTTTCTCTTGTGAACTTAGTGGGAAAAGTTTTTGATCTGTCATAATCATTCTGATTTGCTTTTGAATGATAATTTTTTTTTCTGAAGAGATACTGAAGCAAGAATGAGTTCATCCTGACCTGTTTGCCTGGATGTGTGACTCTCATAATAGAAACTGTTTCTAGTGAATGCATGAGAAGACAGTAGCATACTCATAGTGTCAGAAACTTGAGTAGAAATCCCTGGGACAGAAACATTGTGGGTATAGGCAAACTACTTTCGGTAAAGGAAATATGGATTGACAGATTAATATGTCTGTATCTCAAATGAATAAAGTACTTATTCCACTAGGGTATGGAATACAGACCTAAAATGTTAGCTATCACTGTACTTATTATCTGATTAAAGTTAAGAAGATCAGTCTTCAACACCCATCTGTCTTTTGGCACTATTGATGATTGGTAAGGATGTTAAGAAGAATCACCATGCCTAACTAGTTCGTGCCTTTGATGGTTGCTTAAATTTTGCAATGTCTGCTACAGATATAGATCTAAAGGGATTACGTTCCAGTGTGTTCTACTTGGCAGTAATAAAACCCATGGATGGAGAGCCAAAGAAGATAATCTGCCAGTTGCCTTATATATATCCACTTCAGTGTTTGTTTCAAATAGCAGGTGTTTTCTCCAGTTTGCCTAAATAAAATACCAAACAAGAAAAAGTGAGGATAGGATGTGAGTAGAGAAAATTCTTTAAAGAATACTGAACGATCTCATGGCATGCAAAGTATAAGTGTTGTTGGATTCTCTTTTGGGAATGTTGTCATTAACATGACTCTGATCCCAAATACCAGATCTACACTCATAACACCATGGATATGCTTTCATAGGACCAACGTACTTCAGAAATCCTGACCTTGATCCATCTACTAGGAGTGGTTGTTTATTTGTCTCAACATGGCAGCCGTCATTTATAGCCATGTGGATGGTGGATGTCTAGAAGGTCTCAGAATGATGAGACTGAGAGGTGCAGTTTCTAGATGGTGTTTAGAAGGTAAATAAACTGTAACTTTGCCCTGCAAATAATGTAACCTTGGGAATTTAATATATGACAAGTACAATAAAAATTAAAGAATTACTATAGTATTTGTAGAGCTCTTACATAATAAATTTAATTTGATTTATTTATTATGCTGGTATCATCCAATTAACAGATAAAGAAATTAAAATCTCAAAATAGTAAATAATTTACCTTAATTTTCTACATATGTTTTTCTTATAAAATTGCTTCATAGTTTTATTCTTTACATTTGAAATTTCAAAAAAAATTTACATTAAAATTATAGTATGTTTATTTGTTTTCTGTAGATAAGTTTGTCAATAATTTGTTTCTGAAAATGAAATAGCTGTTTGTAATTTCAGTAGGAAAAAAGCTACTGAATTTAAAACACTATTTAGAACATTAAATATATTCAATGGTATATGACTAATGTCTTGTTTTATAACTTATTTTTTAATTTAAGTATTACAATATTGGAAATGATATATTTTTAAAGCTAATAATAGCTGTAAGCACTATTCAAATTAAAATACTACATGAAAACCAATTGACAATTAATAAACAACACCTTACACAAACATATAGTTTGGGTAGTAGTACTAATAATATACAATTATTACTTATTTATTAAAAGCCAGAAATTGCTCTAACATTTTTAATATGATCACAATTGAATCTTCCAAATAACTTCATGAAATAAGCATTACCCCTTTTATCTACAAAAAGACCCACATCCTAAAAAGCAAGTTTTCCACACCATAGTATAAGTGTCAGAACTGAGATTCAAATTTGTATTTGATTTTCAAATCTTGATTTTTCTTTCAACTTGTATCAAAGAAGTCCACATTTTTACCAAGATGTTTAAAACTATCAAAACTGGATAACAGAAAAATTATCAGGATACATTTTCTGCCTAACCTGAAGCTTACCAAAAAATACGTACTGTATTATAAAATTTAATGTACAGTTAAGATAAAAACTCACTGGAAATATTTATCCAAAGCCTGAAGTGAAGATACAGATCATCCAGTGCTATCACAAACGTAAATAACAAAAATATAAATGGCAAAAATCAACCAACTCTTTTTCTCTTGCTTAATTTGATCCATCAGTGAGGTGTAGTTAACAAAGGTAATAAAGTCTTAGGATGCATAATAGAAGTTAATTGCCTAGATAAAAGGAAATAATATTCCCATTGGACTGTGTTAGTGAGGACACATGGAATAATGGAATCAATTTGTGTTCTCTAGGACTTTACTTACACCTATACTTTGGAAATTAAAAATTTGGCTGATAGGTAGTTTTCTTATTTATCTTTCTTCTGCCTTAGACTATGAATTACATGCATGCAGGGTCCATGGCTTATCTAATTTTATGTCATTGGCACCCAGCAGAAAATGTGGCTATTAGTATATGCTTAATAAAGCATTACATTCATTAAGGCACACGTCTTAGCTCCTTGGACTCTTGCCATAATATCATAACTGGTTTCAATGCCTTTTATTCATCTCCCTCAGTTCCATCTCCAAATAATTGCTCAACAACAAATTCACAGACCTTCATCAAGGTCACAGAACTGGTAAGTGACAGACATTGAATTGAATATGGTTATACTGACTTCAGAGTCTCTTTTCAAAACCTGATTCTCTAGTAAAATATTTTTTTCTCAAAGATGAGCAAAACAATACAGATAAATAAAAACACAGGTATTGAAAAAGAATTAATTTTTCTAGCTTATGGCAATTTCTACAAAATAAGATGTTATGGATAACACATTTTAAGAGAGACTTTGATGAACAAGAATAAAGAAACAAAGAGGTACCTGGGACTCTGCTTTCATTGAATACATGCTTATATAAGAAAAAACTAAAAGAATGAGATTTTTAGCTCATCTTGTTTAAATACGTGTGTGTGTGTGTGTGTGCGTGTGTGTGTGTGTCCGAGTTGTTTGTACAGTGCTGCCAGCATAAGTGCACAGAGGCAAGTTCTCAAACTTAATTGTCAGATGTTGGGAAGACGACAGCTCTGATGGCCATTCCAGAACAAGAGTTCCTAAAGTGCTCTGAAGGGTGGGCTAGGTGCTGGCATCAGTGCATGGTTGCCCAAGGGAAGTACTTTGAAGGTGACCATAGTGATATTCAGCAGTGAGGAGTGTAACACTTTTTCTAGGATGAATTCTGCGAAATTAATTGTCTGACCTTTGAATATAGATAGGGAGATAAATAGATGTATATACATATGTGTGTGTGTGTGTGTGTGTGTATTTGCCATCTTTAAAGTATTAAGGCCTATCATGAAATAAAAAATAATCTGTACCTTCTCAGAACATCTCTGACATAAAATAGGTACTTAATAACTGTTCAATTGCTTAATTAACCTGTGTAAAGTGGTACAAGTAACATGGAAATTAAGCAAAAGTTAATAAAACAAGTATTTAAAAGTATCAGGGCATTCCAACAACTAAGCTAATATAAAAAGAGATTCATAGTGATTTGAGCCAGAGTATTGATCAACTACTAGTATGCAGGCTGGGCTCTTTGCCTCTTTGCCTATTATCTATCTATATGTCTATCAAAATTAATTGATATTTAGCAAGATAGACTATTTAATTGTGGCAAAAAGATTGTAAAAATTTAACCACTATTGTTAAAAGAGAATATGATTTTATTCTGAAAAGTCTCCACTAAACAATGTGGCCTTTATCTGCAATTACAGGAATTACACATGCAATTTATAATAATGCTCCAAAATAAGCTGTCATCACCTTATCATTAGCATGCCAAGAAATTTCATTAAACAAATAATAGTATTTTCAAACAATGTTGCTGGGACATCTAGATATCCACATGCAAATGAGTGATACTGGAACCATACCCCACAACATGCAAATAATTAACTCAAAATGGATCATAGATCTACGTTTAAATGCTACAGTTATAAAAGTCTTGGAAGGAAACAGGAATAAATCATTGGGATCTTGGAATAGGTAATGACTTCAGAAATATTACACTAAAATCACAAGTGGCAGGGGTAAAAAAAGAATCAAACAAATTGGACTTCTTCAAAATTAATTTTTGTGCTAAAAATGATAGAATAAAAAAGTGAAAGGACAACCAATACAATGGGAAAGATAATTTTAAATCATATATTTGATAAAGGGCTTGTATACACAATATATAAAAACTCACAACTCAATAATAAAAAAGAATAACCCAGTTAAAAATGAATAGGCATTTCACTAAAGATCATATATAAATAAATGACAAGCATTTCAAAAGATGTTTAACATTCATAGCTGCTAGGGAAATACAAGTCAAACTCACAATGAGATCCCACTTTACTTCTACATAAAAGATGAACAGAAAATAGAAGTAACTGCTAATGAAGAGGTTGTTTCTTTGGGAGTGGTAAAAATATTCTAAAATTAATAGCAATGATTGCACAATCTGTGAATATAATGAAAACCATTAAATTTACATGTTAAAAGGGTACATTCCATAGCATATACATTATATATCAATAAAGCTGTTATAAAAATAGTAAGTGGCAAAAATAAGATTTGAATGCTAACCTCACTACCCTTTCAGTCGGCATTCCCAGTGTGCATATTACAATAACTATATGGGTTTTAACACCTTCCATATTTATACTAAGAAAATCACTACAATGAATTAAATGTTTATGTTGTTCTCAAATTCATATGTTGACATGTAATGCTCAGCGTGATGGTTCCTAGAGATGGGGTTTTTGGAGGTGATTAGGTCATGAAGGTGGAGCCTTCATTAATAAGATTGTGCCCTTATAAAAGTGCTATTTTGCCCCTTCCACCATGCAGCAACACAGCAAGTAGTCATCAACTGTGAACCAGAAACAGGCTCTCACCAGACACCAAATCAGTTGGTGCCTTGATTTTGGACTTCTCATCCTTCAGAACTATGAGAAATACATTGATATTGCTAATTAGTCATCCAGTTCATGCTATTGTATTGTAACAACCCTAGTGAACTGAGACAATCACCATACATCTCTTTGGGGATGATGCTTACCCTTGACCTTAGGACTTTCCAGGCTCTGTCCACGTGCCTCATCTCATTTTTATTATTTTATTTAGAGCCTTGTAAACCTGAATTCCATGATCTCTGTTAATGTCTCTGTACCATAGACAAGGAATCTTGAGATCAGAGAGTATAATAGATGTGACTGGATTCACAAATTTAAAAGCTATCAGATTTTGTTACAGAATTTAAGTACTTTGTGACATTTTCACTTGACTCCCTGGTACTTTTGCAGTTGTGGTTGACAGGACACCTGAAGAGAGGTAGTGCCCCTTCTCAAGTTCCCTCTATATCTCATCTTTCACCTTTTGTAGCCAGGAATTTTCCCAATGTTCAGAGCTTTTCAGCCTCTGCACGTCAGTACTGGGTATTTACACCTTGGGAAAACCTCACCTGAAAGACATGAATTCATAAATAAATGCACAGTTGCCCATCCTTCAAAGAAGAATTCTGAGGCACAGGTTTACATGTTTCATCAGAGGATGCTGAACAAGACAGAGTTGACCCAGTAGTAGTCACTTCAATAATTAAGTTGTAATTTCTCTCTTTTTTATATTAGTTTCAGGTATACAACATAATGATCGGATATTTGTATAGATTACAAAAGGATCATCACACTAAGTCTAGTTAACACCCATCACCACACATAGTTACAATTATTTTTTGTTTTTATGATGAGAACTTTTAAGGTTTACTCTCTTAGCAACATTCAAATCCACTCATACAGTAAATATTAACTTAATGTCATCATGTTGTACTCTTCTTGCTCCCTCATCTCCATCGTAGTTCTCTAGAGCAAACCTCCACATGACCTTATACATTCAAGTCATTTTCTCAGATTCGGCTCTACTGTGAATCTCAAACTAAAACATGAATATGCATAATTTGGTTATCAGGAACATCAAGTGGCTTCTTGTAATGGTTATTGGCAACATTGTAAGAACATGAAATTTCACTTTCATTTATCTCCATCTTCTTTCTAGTACTTATCCTTTCAATTTCTGTGTGTCCCAAATTATTGCTTTTGTGCTCTCTCTCTCTCTCTCTGTTTCTCTCTGTCTCTGTCTCTGTCTCTCCTCTCTCTCTCTCTCTCTCTCTCTCTCTCTCTCTCTCTCTGTGTGTATATATTTTGGCAGCAGCCAAAAACTAAGCTTTCTTTACAAACCCTGCCTATTAAGAAATACCCTCTGCACACAGTAAGAGAAAATTCATTGTGTTTTAAATTTATGTGTGTGTGTGTATTTCTCTACAACATCTACGAGTTGGAGAGGGCATCTTCTAATTATGAAGCCCATCTGGCTACTTATCTGAAGTATCTATGACTGTGTCTGGATTGATAAGAAATAAGAAAATGGAAGTAAAGCACATTTTTATGTTAGAAAACTGTGTTTGTTTTAAGAATGCATAAAATTTTAAAATGATGTACTTATGCTGAAGTTAAATTAAGCTAACTCTATAATAATTATTTGTTTTGACTTTAGAAATTGACTGTATCATGAACACTTTCATTGAAAAGTGAATACAAGAGTACCCAGAGGCCTTTTCAATGGAGCTACAATTAGATGACACTATATTATTCTTTAACATGCTGTGTTTCCCATTAGTTGGTGATCAAAATAAAAACTCCAGAGAAGATCAGTAGGATGCAAGATTGATTGCAGACTGATTCAGCAGTGTAATCACTAGCTGGTGCAATCTCAGCATGAATGGAGTCCCCAGAGAGCTGGTTGCTATCTGATAGCACTACAGAGGGGAGAAATCAAATGACTTCTGGAATGTAGATTGGTTTGTGTTGCATTAAACAGGAAAGGATTATATCTCGCACTGTCATCCATCCTGGCATCTGAGAATAGTGCATCTAAGACATCTCATTTCCATGGATGGTATACATCAACTTGGCTGCGTAACCTGATTCAGCAACTCCTGAAAAGAAAGGGAAATTACACAACTGCTATATGAAAACAGCTGCAATTAATTATAGTGTGTTTTTTGTACTTTTGCCAAGGACATAAGACTAATTTTTTCATTATTATTCAATTTACTTCCCTTATGTTGATCATTTTTCCTTAACATTATAAACCCAAAACACGGCATTTCCTGCTATAATAATTTCTGTAAAAACTATTGGAGGGCATTGGAAATAAGGGAAGAAACAATGAAAGGGGAGGCTAAATTATTGGGATCTAATTCTAGTTCTGCTAAAATCTGGCTATGTAACTAACTGTAAGTAAATGATTTCACTTAATCCATGTGTCAATAGACTTATCTAAAAATAGAATCATCATATCTGGAAAATCTGAAAGCAAAATGTCTGAATTTTTTAATTTCTTATTTTCCCTAAAGTTTTAGATATGGATCTGTGAATACTAATAACATATAAGGTTCAAAAAGAATGTAGGTCTTTTATAATAATACCGAGACAAAATAACTGTAGTAAATAATTCACATCTGTATTTGAAATGTCTCTTGTTTCATTAGCCAAATAACTTAAATAGTTCAGTATAAGGAACAGATTAATAAAACACTTCTAGAAAATAATTACATGTCAAGCACATCATTGAAATAGCAAAATTATGTTGATCAGTCTCAAAGAAGAATGAGGTATAATAAAGCTAGCACTTTTTATGAAAAAAACCCAGAGCAAAATAAAGTTTATGGAAAAAAAACTTGTATATTTTTATTCTTTTGGGTATCACCTCAGATTGATAAGAAAACCAGAACAAGACTGTTAAGAGCACATTGAAGACATATCAGAAGGTTTTTCGTGGGTACAAAATCTACAAATTGATCATGGCAAATTGTCCAGCGGGGGAATTGGTTTCAGTCCAAGGCTAACAAATGGTCATCAATGTTATTCTAAAAAATCTTCCATTGAACTACTATCTCTAAAGAGAAATTTAGAATTGTTTACATGGTTTTTATATCTAGTGTCCATATTTATTCATGTTCTGCTATACAACTTTAAAGTCTTACATTATAAATTCAGATGTTCTATTTTTCCCTTTTTCTATTTTCTGATAACATTCATCAACATTTTCTGGAGTACTTGAAATTAGATCTTCAGAGTATTAATAATTTTGATGTCTCTGTCCTTTCTGAGGTCATACTGAAATCTAATTTATTTCTTTAATTGTAATATTTTATTTTTTTAATTCATTTTTTATTGTTAGACTTATTGGGGTGACATCTGTTAGGAAGGATTACATAGGTTTCAGGCATATAATTCTACAGTGCATTGTCAACTTGTTGTATAATAAGTTCACCACCTAATGTGATTTTCATTACTATTCCTGTAACTCTACGCCACATTTGAGTTGAACCATAGTGATAGTTTTCTAGCTAGCATTTTGTCCTTAAACTGTTATGTCTGTCAATTCATCTAGTATACCACTACCAAATTAATCTTGCTAAAATGTAGATTTTATTTTGCCATTCCATTCTTCAAAATTCTTGAAAGAGTCTCCATTGAATACAGGCTAAAATCACACCTCTGCCTCCAGATTGGTATGAAAATCAATTTAAAATCTGGTTTTGATATCCACTCTTAACCCTACACTCAAATCCTGTTTGTAATAAATGGTCACTTGAGCTTGTCTTGCTTCTTCTTCTTCTCAGATAAATGGTCTATGATTTCACTATGTATACCAATGTCAAACTAGACCCATATAGTGTGTACTCAACATATTGCAGGATTTTCAAGCACACAGTCTTAGTTTGCAAACTTGTTTTGGTTTGGTTTGGTTATATTGTGTAGTATCTAAACTAAACAATACAAACTATTATGTATAAACTTGCATACTTTGCCCACTGTTTGTTCAAAATATACTCTAAGTTTGTAGAAATGTTGCTTGCAATTGTGTTTATCTGCTTACACTTATTTAGCTTAAGTAAAAGATATTGTGTCTTATACAAAGTAACATTTAAAACACTAACACACTAGTAGTTGTCATTAACCAAACTTCTATTGGTACGTAGAATGGCTTCCACATTTATTATACATCAAAAGATGCAGCCCATTAGAAAACATACACATTCTTACCTTCCAACAGAAACAAATAACTAAAAACTAGTAGATGCCAATATTATTTTTTAGCAATACAGATCAACAGAAAAAAATAATTGTTCATTCAGTAAATTAGTATGCTTAGGAAAATTTTGAAATTAAACAAAAGTTAATTAAGTTTACAGGAATATAAAAATGTCTGCAATTTGCAGTTCTGAACTATGCATTTTTTACAAGTTCCATCCGGAAAACTACAATTTTTTTCTATTTAATATTTGATTAGGAGTGTCTAACCCTAGGAGCAATGTTTCTCAAAATCAATCATATTTTTGTGCAGGTTAAATTTCTGAATATTCTGACATTATTAGCAAACACATATTTTTAAGGAAAAATACTCAGATTATTCAAATGAGTAATCAATGACGGAAGACTCTTTACATCTGAAGCCAATTGTCTTTCCTTCCTCCCTTTCTCTGTCTCTCCCTCCCTCACTTGCTCATTCCCTCACTCCTTTCCTTCCTTCCTTCCTATCATATTATCTTTCTGTCCTGAATGCCAACCTACCATAATTTTCCATGTATAATGTACACCCACGTTTTTGGCCCAAACTTTCAGGGGAAAAAAACTTTTGTTTTAATTTTTCAATTCAAAATTTTATATGTTTATATTAGAGTACTTGCTTGTTATATTATGAAGGAATTTTGGCATTTATTTTTAATATATTATGGTGTAATAAATTTTACATAACAAATAATTACAAAACAAAAGAATAGATACAAGGTACAAGAAATTTTATGTATAAAATGTTTTATATTAAAAAATGATTATCATATTCCAGGGTGTTATTTTGTATATGGAAATCGTTATTGATTTCTAGAGTTACACTTTTAACTTATAATCATAAATGAAAGAATTAAAAACATTAATATAGATAAAGAATTACTACTACCCACGTATATATACATCCCTACTTTTTCCTCACAAATTTGGGCAAAAAAGTGCTCATTAAACATGGCAAAATATGGTACTTTACTGGCATGTTTTCTTTTCCTAGCTTCTTTGAGATATAATTGATTTACAACATTGTGTCAGATTGAGATGCATAATGTGTCAATTTGATATACCTATAGATTGCAAAATAATTACACCTGAATATTAGCTAACATCTCCATCAGGTCACATATTTACCGTGTGTGTGTGTGTGTGTGTGTGTGTGTGTGTGCATGCACACACATATGACATTTTCTTTATCCATTTATATGTTGAAGGAAACTTAGGTTGTTTCCATATTTTGGCTATTGTCAATAATGCTGCAATGAACATGGGGGTGCATTTATGTTTTTAAGTTAGTGTTTTCATCTCTTCAGATAAATACCCAGAAGTAGAAATACTGGCTGAAACAGTAGTTCTATTTTTAAGGAAATGTCATACTGTTTTTTATAGTAACTGCGTTAGTTTGCATTTCTACTAATAGTTCACAAGGGTTGCCCTATCTCCATATCTTTTAAAAATTTTATTATTAAATTTATTGGGGTGACATTGGTTAGTAATATTATATGGGTTTCAAGTGTACATTTTATAATACATCACCTATGTGTTGTGTTGTGTGCAACCATCACCATAGATTTGACTTTGACATTTAACTTTTGTGTTTTTGATAGTCATCCAAACATGTGTTTGGAGATAATATCTTATTGTGGTTTTCCTTTGCATTTCCCCAATGATTTGTGATTATTTTCATGTATTTTTTGGCTAGTTGTCTTCTCTGAAAAAAAAATATCTATTCAGTTCTTCTGTCCGAATTTTTCAGATTATTTTTATTATTAAATTTTGTAAATTTTATGTATTTTGAATATTAATCCCACATCATATATATGATGTGCAAATATTTTCTTCCATTCTATGTTTTGTCTTTTCATTTTGTTTATTGTTTCTTTTGTTGTAGAGAAGCCTTTTAGTTTGATGAAGTCCCCCTTAATGATTTTTGCTTTTTCGCTTATGTTTTTGGTATCATATCCAAAAAAGTTGGTGCCAATACCACTATCTTAGCAGTATTTTTCTATTTTTTCTTCTAAGAGTTGTGTGGTTTTAGTTTTTATGTTAACCTTTAACCAATTTGGACTTAATTTTTCTGAGTATTATAATAATGGAGATTCATTTTTCTCCATGTGGTTATCCAGTTTTCACAATACCATTAATTGAGGAGACTACCTTTTCTTCATTGAGAATTCTTGGCTCTATTTTCAAATATTAGTTGACTGACTGTACATGTGAGTATTTCTTTCTGGGCTCTCTACTACCTCACATTAGTCTGTATTTCTACTTTCATGCCAGTATCATACTCTTTTAAAAAATAATAATTTTTTAAGTTACAATGGACATTAAGTATTATGTTTCTTATTTGGCATATATATTAAAATTTTTATTCTTATTTTTTAATGTTCAATTACAGTTGACATGCAAAATTATTTTAGTTTGTATTAGGGTCAGGTGTACAGCACATAAGTGTTTAGATATTTATATAATTTACAGAGTGATTCCCTCTGATTAGCCTAGTACCAACCTGGCACTATACATAGTTATTACAATATTAATGACTATATTGCCAATGTTGTACTTCACATTCCTGTGACTATTTTGTAACTACCAATTTGTATTTTTTAATCCCTTCACTTTTTTTCACTTAGTCCCCCCACAACTCCATTCCCATCTGGGAACCATCAATTTGTTCCCTGTATCTATGGGTCTGTTTTAGTTTTGTTTATTTTGTTCTTTAGATTCCACACATAAGTGAGATCATATGGTATTTGCCTTTCTCTGTCTGACTTATTTTAATTAGCATAATACCCTGTAGGTTCATCATGTTATCACAAATGTTAAGATTTCATTCGTTTTATGGCCATGTAATATTCCATTGTATATATGTACCATGTCTTCTTTATCCATTTATCTACCGTTGGGCACTTAGGTTGCTTCTATATCTTGGGTGACACACAGATGGCCAATAGAAACATGAAAAGATGTTTAACATCACTAATTGTCAGAGAAACTCAAATTAAAACCACAATGAGATATCACTTCATACCTCTCAGAATAAATATCATGAATACATCAACAATCAACAATTGCTGGCAAGAATGTGAAAAAAAGGGAACCGTGGTGTACTTTTGGTGAGATTACAAATTGGTGTAGCCACTATGAAAAGCAATATGGAGGTTCCTCAAAAAATTAAAAATACAAGTACCTTATCACCAGCAAATCTACTTTTGAGTATTTATCCAAAGAAATCCAAAATACTGATTAAAAAATACAAAACAAAACATATGGATGCCTATGTTTACTGCACTGTAATTTACAACAGAGAAGATATGGAAGTACCATACTGTTTTCATTACTGTATCTTTGTAATATAGTTTGAAGAAAGCAACTTTTTTTCTTTCTCAGGGTTGCTTTGGCTATTCAGGGTCATTTGGATTATATAAATTTTAGATTTTTTTTTCTCTATCATTGAAAAATGCCATTAGAATCTTCACAGGGATTCCAATTAATCTACAGATGGCTTTGTGTAATATGGGGATTTTAACAATATTAGTTCTTTTAATTTTGAACACAAGATATCCATTTGTTTGTAACTTTTTCAATTTATTTCATCAGAGCCTTGTAGAATTTCATGTATGAGTATTTTACCTTGGTTAAATTCTCCGTAAGTATTTTAATATTTTGGATATTATTGTAAATATGATTTTTATTATGTCAGATATTTTATTGTTTGTGTATAAATAACAATTGACTTCTCGGTGTTGATTGTTTATCATTTAACTTTATTGAATTCATTGATTAATTTTAGTAGTGGTTTGGTAGTGTTTAAGATTTTTTTCATATAATATTATATCTACAAATGAAGACAATTTTACATCTTTCTTTCTGATTTAGATACTTTTTATTGCTTTGTCTTGCCTGAACGTTTCATCTATGACTTCTAGTACTATGTTAAGTACAAGTGGTGAGATAGGGCACTCTTGTTTTTTGTTTTTGTTTCTTATCTTAGAGAAAAAGTTTTCAAACTTTCATTGTTGAGTTTGATTTTAACTTTGGGTTTGTCATAAATGGTCTTTATTATATTAGATTTATTGATTTGTGTATGTTGAACCATCCTTGCATCCCAGTGCTAAATTTCACTTGATAATAACATATTTTTTAAATACGATGTTCAACTGTTTTGCTAATATTATGTTGATACTTTTTGCATCTATATTTAACAGGGATATTTGTGTATAATTTTCTTTTCTTGTAGTGTCCTTATCAGGCTTTGGTGTCAGGGTAAAGTTGGCCTCCTAAAATGAGTTAAGGAGTGTTTCTTCATCTTCATTTTTTTTGGAAGAATTTGGGAGAGATTGACATTCCTTCTTCTCTAAATGTTCAGTAGAATTCACCACTGAAACCATCAGGTGCCGAGCTTTTCTTTGTTGGCAGGTTCTTGATTACTAATTGAATCTTCTTATTTATTACTGGTCTCTTTATATTCTCTATTTCTTCATTATTTAGTCTTGTGAGTTGTATGTGTCTAGAAACTTATCTATTTATTTATAGGTTATCCAATTTGTTGGTATAATATATAATTGTTCATACTCATCTATTTCAATCCTACATATTTCTATGGTATCAGTTTTAAGGTCTTCTCTTTCATAATTTTATTTACTTGAGTCTTCTAACTTTTCTTAGTTGGACTAGCTGAAAATTTTCAGAATTTATTTACCTTTTTAAAAAATCAACTCTTAGTTTTGTTGATCTTTTCTCTTGTTTCTCTTGTCCCTATTTTAATTATTTCTGTTTTGATTTTACTATTTTCTCCCTTCAACTGACTTTGGGCTTATTTTGTTTTTATTTTTTATTTTTAGTTTCCTAAAAGGTGCAGTTACATTGTTTATTTGAAGTCTTTCTTTTTCTTTTTTTTTTTTTTTTTTTTTTTTTTTTTTTTTTTTTTTTTTTTTTTTTTTTTTTTTTTTTTTTTTTTTTTTTTTTTTTTTTTTTTTTCTTTTTTTTTATTTTTATTTTTATTTTTATTTTTTTTATTTTTATTTATTTTTTTTTTGACTTCTCTTTCCATCACCTTATATTTAGCTTCCCCCCCTCCTCTCCCACCCCCTCCCCTTTCCCCCCTCCCTAACCCACTCGTCCCCAAATAAACATTAAACTATCGATTGTGTCCATGGGTTATTTGTTTGTTCATTTCTTTTTTTCTTTGCTTTCAGTTTTATATTCCGCATATGAGTGAAATCATGCAGTTCTTT
>PVJL010008026.1:0-64357 GCA_004026885.1 Lyroderma lyra
AGAAGCCGGAAACTGGCACTGGGCTGGGGTGATGTGAAATTGTCTCCTCCTGGTGGTGGAGGGCAGGGGGTCCCAGCTGACATCTGCGTTAGAAGAGGAAGTAGCACTGCTGTGGCTCCCTGTGCACAGTGTCCCATGCACAGCTGTGCCACATGCACAGGATCTCATTTCATGTGCCTCCCGCCCCGGGAGGTGGGTGTTTTCATCCCCATTTTGTGGATAAAGAGCTCGGGGTTCAGACAGGCGGAGCCAGCTGCCGTGAGCTGTCCCCACGAAGAAGTCATCTCAGGTCACAGCCCTTGCTGACACCACGCCTTCCTCAGCCTGGCGGTGATATTCCTTCCACTTGGGTCCATTTCTAGACCCGTTCCTCTCCGGCTTCATCGTGAACACTAACAGCACATGGAACCGGAGAAGTTCAAGGCCATCGGCTGACAGCCCGCACCTGGACGTGCCATTGCCCGGCTCCGCTGCCCCCCTTGCTGTCCCCCATCTTACCTCCCACCCCTGTCCCCAGGAGCCAGTGCACCACCAGCGGGGACACGCTACGGGCTCCCACCCCGGCCGCCCCGATCGGCCCCGAGCTGTGGACCAGACGTGTGGAAACAGAAGTTGGAATGGAAAACATTGTCATGGAATTGTCTGAGTAAACGCGGTCTTTCAAAACTGGACGGTCGGTAAAAGGCTGGGCCATGCCAACTGATTCGCAGTGTTGGCCGTCACGAGGACACAGCTGCTTGTTCTTGGTGGAGTGTTAAGTCGCTGTCATGTCAGATCCTGGGTGATAACAAGCATCCAATTATCACTAGAAATGGAGTCCGGACCCAGACACCTGCCCGTCCTCGGAGGTCCCAGATCTCCTTTGCTGGGAGAGCCAGGCCCGCGTATTTAGGAGGACGAGCCACCACCGCAACATGGTTACTTCCCAGGTGCCTCCTGGGTGCCAGCCGCAGGACAAAGCGTGCTGTAGCCATGATCTGTCCTGGTCCGTGACACGCGGACACCACTGTTACGTCACGGGATCGATGCCGTGGTCACGGCTTGCAGATGCTGGTGGCAGCGTCGGGGTCGTGCACAAACAGTCCCGAACCAGTTCGAAATAGGATCAGATCGCACTGCCTGCCCCCTGGTGTCGGTAGCATGTGTCCCTTTTCAGGAAGAAGTGGTTTCCTCATCTGCAAATGAGGGGACTAGTCCATCCGAACGTGCCGGGAGGACTAAATGTAGTCAGGTGCACACACGGGGGCTGTCCGGAAAGTATCCAGCCTGTAATAGGCCAAGCAGGCGTGTATGGCTGGACTTCTCCCAGGCAGCCCTCGTGGGCGATCCTGGATATTAAAACCTCTAGCGTAGTGTATGGCACGTACTAAGTGCTTCAGGAATGGGAGCTATTGCTATTTTCATGACGATGGTGACAAGATGTGGCTTGCTCCTCGAGAATCTTCAGCAGCTTCCTGTCATGGCCATTCAGTGACGGCCAGACTTCTCAGTCAGGCGTTCCGGGTGCCAGCTCCCCCTGATGCCTGTTGTGACTTGGGATGCTCTGAGGGCAGGCCACCTCCCTCAGCACCCGGACTGTTTGAAGGTGAAGACGGGAGCCAGGCCCTGAGGGGCTCAGAGGCTCCTTTAAGGGGCCCAGCCTCGGAGTGTCCCAGGAGGACAGTGCCTGCCTCAGCCCACCCTGGATGTGGCCGGGAGGCTCAGTCCTGCAGGGGGATCCCAGCCAGTGGGGGCCCCGGGACGAGAATCCCGGCGATTCATGGAGGGCCGTGGTTTTCAACTGCCAATCCGCGGACCGGGTCTGGCCCGCCCGAGGTTTCCTGCTGGCCCGTGAAATATTTTCATATTCTCAGGGTGTATTTATAAGAGAAGAATAAATTTACTTCAGTGAGAGGTAAACTTTTTCACTTGGGCTGTAGCAATCCATGTTGACCCTGTTAGAAATGAAGACTTGTAGGATGCTGGAGCGGGCTTTTCATTTCTAGTTTGAAAGGCTATAATACTTTTTGGCTCTTTCATTAAAGAGCTCACAACGTTTACACCTAAACTAGTTAATTCCGTTTAAACTCTTCAATGATTGGTCTCAAAGGGATGCCACAACTTAACGGGCAGCAGGATGCCACGTAAGAACGTTCCCTTACATCGTGCACGATAAAGTTAACATCTGTAAAGCTCGGGGGGTGATAGCTTTCATCACAGTTTCATTTCTTATTTACAGTTTTGCCCAGTTCCTTCGGAGCAGATTCCCCCATTTGGGTATCTATGTAGCGGTCGCTTCTGTGAGTGGAGAAGCAAGAATTTTACTTCCTTCCTTTCTTTGAATACTTAATCGACATCGTTAAGAGCAGTTTTAGGTCCAGAGCAAACTGGAGTGGACAGTACAGAGATGTCCCCTATCCCCTCAGCCCCACGCATGCACGGCCCCCTCTGCTGTCCGCAGCCCTCACCGGAGGGACTTTTGTTGCAAATGCTGAACCTCCGTTGACTCGTCATGATCACCCAAAGCCCACAGAGTGCGTTAGCATTCACCCTTGTACGTTCTATGGGTTTCAACAGATGCATAATGACATGCATCCACCATTATGGTGTCATACATAGTTTCCCATCCCCCAAACTCCTCTGTGCTCCTACTCTACATCCCACAACCCCTGGCAAGCACTGATCCTTTTATTGTCTCCCTTTGCCTTTTCCCGAATGTTGTGTAATTGGAATCATACAGCATGTACCCCCTTCAGATTGGCTCCTTCGACTTCGTAATATGCATTTCAGTTTCCTTCCTGCCTTTTCCTGGCTTGTTGACTACGACTTTTTAGCACTGAACAACACTCTGTCGTCGGGGTGGACCGCAGCCTGTTTATCCACTCATCTGCGGAAGGACATCTTGGTTGCTTCCATGTGTTGGCGATTACGAGTACAGCTACCACAAACACCCCTGTGCAGGTCTGTGTGTGTGTGGACACGAGTTTTCAAGTGCTTTGGGTAAATACCGAGGAGCGCGATTGCTTGATCATGTGACAAGAGTGTAATTAGTTTTGTAAGAAACTGTCTTCCAACGTGGCCGTAGCATTTGGCGAGTGTTCCGACTTCTCAGCAGTTTCTAGATCTTGGCCGTTTTAATAACAGGTGCATGAGGGCTGCTGGGGAGAAAATGCAGCCACAGGCGGCTCTAGTTTTCATAGTACGTGGCTGGGTACTTTCCGGACATCCCTCGCAGAGTGGTGTCCCTCAGTCACTTTAATGTGCATATTATGTTTAGCATCTTTTCTCATGCTTATTTGCCATGTGTGTATCTTCTTTGATGAGGTGTCTGTTCAGGTCTTCTGCCCCGTTTTTTACTGAGCTCTTTGCTTCTGTACCATTGGACTTTAAGAGTTCTTTGTACATTTTTGATAACAGTCTTTTATCAGATATGGCTTTTTCAAATAGTCTGCCACTTGTCTTCATGTCACCAGTGTCCTCTGCAGAGCAGAAGTTTTCATTCTGTTGGGTTTTGGGTTGGGACTGCAGTGGACCTGTAGGTCAGCGTGTGTTGGCATTAAGTTGCTGAGGAGAACTCTCCAGGCATCTGTGGAGGACACACTGAGGGACAGCCTAGCGTCATGGGGCAGTGACAAAGGCTGGCACCCTGCGTCCCTGCCAGGGAAGGCTGATTTTTATATTCGTATGTGCTGTCCCCTCTCCCACCGCCCTGAGGCCTGCGTCATAGCGCCTCACACGCTGGGGCACATAACTGCAGCCCCCTGGGACGCATACTTTTGGGGTCTAAATAGCGCCAGCCCAAGGAAAACGGAGTCGGGATACTTGCCCAGATAAACCAGACTAATCCCTTTGGCTCTGAAGGCAGAAACCTCACTTTATGGCTGTAAACACAGGCAGCACAAAAATAAGACATACATTCCAGAGACTTGTGTCACCCTCCCCAGAGCTGGGTGAATACAGTAGTTGCGCGGTGGCACACAATGGCGTCACTGGGACACACGGCGGCCGGCCGAGGCTTCTGCCCCCAGGAACCCCTCCCCACAGGATCTCCTTTCATCTCGCGGCTTCGCAAGGGCCCAGGAGCGACTGCTTTCCCCCAGTCTCCTCACAAGCGAGGCTTCTGCACGTGTTCTTCTAAGCCCCGATTTCTCGGGGGTCAAAGCAGCCAGGAGACTGGGGGTGCCAGGAGGCCGCCCAGCAAGGGGGTGGCTGTAGGCCGTTAACGGCCAAGCTACAACAACACTAATAAAAACGATCTTGCCGTGGGAAGCCGGCGCCCTCTCGCCAATTATCTGAAGAGCCAGTTAGGCCTTCTCCGGCCCGGGTTGATTGCCTTTGCTGTTTTTCTAGTCGATTCGGGCCTCAAAATGACACTGTATTTAAGCTGAAGTCGCACTTTTCCCACCTGGGTAAATCCTGCCCTTCTGTGGCGGCTCCTGGTACACGATTCCTTGTCCTTAGCTCCCGTTGGGGCCTCTGTGGAGCCTCCCCTGCCGCCCCCCAGCACAGTTGGCCCCCCACACCCTCATGCTCCCACTCGGCCCGGGGCGGGCTTCTCTCTGTTGCATTGCAATTTGTCACGGGGTCTCCTGCCCCACCTCAGCAGCCACGACACCTCAGCAGCGAGCTGAGGCAGCGAGCCCCACCTCAGCAGCCACGACACGTGTTCATCCCCGCTTTTCATGGACTTGCACCCAATACATTTTCATTAAGTCAGAGTTGTGAGTTGGTGCTTTAAACAAATTCTGAGTCTAATATACATGTGACATCCTATAAAATCCTACCACTGGCAAGGACATTCAGTGGATGTGCCCCTCAGGTGGGCTTGATGCTATGTGTGTGCGTGCACATGTGTGCGTGTGTGCATGTGCATGTGTGTTTGCATGTGTGCATGTGTGTGCATGTGTGTATGTGTGTGTGTTTTCATGGTGTGAGGGGCTGTGAGACCCTCTTTGATGAGACTGTAACTCACTAAGCAGGAGACAAGGTCCATCCAGTCCCGAGGAAAGCCTGGCTGAGAGTCAAGGTTTGAGGTGGCAGTGGGCCTAGGTGACAGTTTTCATTGGGGTCACCAGTCTCAGACCAAGAAGTTGGATATCAGGCGGTTGCCCACGTCCTCCCCTGACCCCTTGGGAAATTTGACCTGAAAGCTAATGAACACCCTGGCTTGGTGGGAGCTGGGCCCTCCCTATGATTTCTCTGGGGTGTTCTCTTTTGCTCCCCTTCTGCCAGACCTTCCTCAGCTCTGTCCATCCTTCACTACTTCCCGTTAAGAAGTCTCCCCACACCAAAGCGTTTCCTGAGTTGGAAAGGTGTGTTGAAGGTTCTGGGGTCTCAGCAGTGGTCACATTGAGGATCTTGTTGCAGCCCGTTGAGGGGTGCAAAGAAGAGTCTGGAGAAGAAACATGGGCCTCAGCCTTACAGAGCCAGCCGTGGGGCTGCGCTCACCCGGAAGGCCCTCAGCAGTTCGGGGCTCAGCTCCTCCACTGCTGCAACAGCCCAGAGGCAAGGTGGGTGAAGTGTTGGGGTGTTCTGATGCTGGATTTGGGGGCAGTGGGCCAGGAAGGAAAGTGTCGAAAGCAAATGAGGAGAGAAGTTTAGGCAGGTAGTCTCCTGTGCCCAGGTTACTTTTAGAATCCCCAAATGGTGGCGCTAGGAGCGGTCGTTTGGGAGCTGCTGATCTAATCCTGCCCATCTCAGGTGAGGAAATGAGGGTCCAGGGGTTTGCCCAGGTCTCCCCACCCTGAACTCTGTGGCTCCTGTCACGTTGTGTCCTCCCCACAGAAGCCATTTCTATTTCACTCGGTCATGACTCCCAGAAGGGAATCTTCGGGGTGTGTTTTGGCCCCGAGAACGGCAGGATTTGCTGTCGTGGAGAAGCTGCCTTCGTGCTGTTGGGCTCATGCGGCTTTTACGGAGCTTCCTGTTCCTGTGTCCCTGCGCCATTAGTTGCCATGAGCACAAACGTCCGCTTTCGATAGGGCGTGGCTCACAGCAACGCTTGGTTTAAAAATGGCAGAGCTGCTTCCCTGACACGACAAAACTAAGTGGGTGTAGGAAACGGTCCTTCCTAAAAAAGAAATAAAAAGAAATATTGGTTAGACTCTCACGTACTCTGAAGCGCGGTCCATCAGACCGGTTGTCATGGCGATTCCATTCGTCCACGTCCTTGTGAGTATGTGAGACACGTCTCTCCTCTTTCTGTCCCCTGTTCAGCCACGGGCTTGCGCAAAGCAAGGAGGGAGCTGTGTGTATGGGGAAGGAGCTAGAAAAGTTGGGGGAAGAGAAGCCAAAAGGCAGCTGTCAGTATAAGCCATAGAATGTCTTTAGCCCCTTTCTTCTTTGGGAAACACTTTAAGATAAGAGACCTATGACCCTCACCCCCAACCTCTGAACCCCATTCTTTTGCACACTCAGTGGACTCACACCAGAAAACTCCCCGGGCATCTTGCACAGACACAAGTATGACCTGGCACCCTATCCGTGGGGACCTTGGCAATGAAAGAGACTCTCCAAGGACCCACTAGGGACCCCTGTGGGGGCCTCCTGGTGTCCACTTGGAATAACTGTGGAAATGAATATTTGCAGAGTGGTTACCATATGACAGGCCCCGTGACAAATGCACAACAAACCCGAGAGGATGGGACTGTTGTTACTATTCCATTTGAAAGATGAGAAAGCTGAGGCCCAGAGTGGTCAGGGAAGTCGGCCAGTCACACGGCCAGGAAAAGGGTGGGGCCAGGATAAGGTCCCGGGGTGTCTGGTTCCAGAATCCACACTCTGAACCGCCACCCAGGCTGCCTCGAAATGACACACCTGGAGTGCCTGGGCAATTACACCAGGCTTCGACAAGGACATGGAGGAATGGACCCTTGCTATAGAGAGAGCGACTTCCTGGCCAGAGGACAAATGCCTCCCGTCGCTGAGGGACCTTGGCCAGTGGCTTCACGTCTGAGTTTCTTTCTGCCTGTTCTGTGAAATGGAGTCCATGACAACACCCACTTCGTAAGTGTCTGTGAGAATTAACTACGAGCAGGCACTCGGGCCCGCACCCGGCATGCAGTCAGCTTGTATAAACGCTACCTACGATTATTTTTAACCAAAGGTTTTCGACAGCAGGCCCGAGTCATGCCCTTGCTGCTCAGCCTTCTAGAAACACCCCAAGGATGTTTGCTCTTGACACAAAATAACTCCCTAGATGGGCCAGTTTGTGGGGTTTTAGATCAGAAGTTACTGAGTGATGTTGCTAGTAGCTTTCTGACACCTGGATCATCAGAGACAAAGCACGTAACTGGCCAGTGTCCCCTGTCCCTTGGGTGGTGTGCCTGCCACCTGGACACCAGCCACACTGGACACCCAGGTTCCTCACCGCTGAGCCACATGCGGAGCAGTTCCGTCGCGTCTGCCACCCGAGCACTGTGACAGACGCTGCCCGCCGAGCCCTTCCAGCTGGGGGTAGTCCCGGCTTTTGGAACTCAGACTGATGCGATTACAACAAGGACACAAAATTCCATCTTCCACATCACTCTCACGTTTCCCCCGGGAGTTTACAACCTCGGTCCATCCTGCAAGTTACTATGTATGGTTTCCCCCCCGAGAATCATAGTCAAAAACTTAGAAAGCCACTTCTCACCTGGCTCTGGGACTTCTTTCTTTCCATCACAGCACTGTGCACCGTTATCTGCTTCGTGGTCAGGTCATCGTTACTAACAATGCCACCAGCCTCTATGGGACCCCACCTGTCTGCTGAACAGTGTGAGTAGACAGGGTGGAAGGGAGGGCCACCTCTGGACCTGACCCAAGGAGCTGGGTCTTGGGTGACATGGAGACAGCAGCGCAAACCGATGGCCTCAGTGAGGGGAGGGCGGCAGGGCGGCACCCGGCGGGGCTGCCTGAGCAGCGGATGGACGGACGGGGCCATTGGGCCTGCCTCCCTCGGTTGGCAAGGACGTGTGCCACCGTGCGTCCCCGCTGCTTCGTCCTCGCCTCCTCCCCTCCCGTCCCCGCGTGGCTGGCTCCTCTGGCTTCAGGTTTCATTTAAAAAGTCACCTCTGGCCGAGGCGCCTCATGCCGGCACGCTGTCACATGAACGCGTTTTCTTTTTCTCCCAGCATTTATCACTATTCACACATTTCACTGATTTGTGGCCGTTTGCTGAGTGCCCATCACAGAAATGAAAATGAATGAACGAACTACATAGACGTTAAATCATCAGCCTAAATCACATAGACTATTTGGGTAAGGTGCAAAATAGCTAATGCGACATCCATCTTTAACGTACCAACTTTGTTTGTTCATGAGGATATTGGTCAGGGGACTTCTATGATTACAGAATGAAGTGGACTAAAATCAACGTGAATGAAATTTTGTAACAAGGTCCTAAAAGTTAGAAACGCATCTGAGTAAAGACTTTGGTTCTTTGGGGAAAAGAGACTATTAGTTTTGATGGTTTGTCCCTTCACCTGCCTGGACACAGGGGCCCAACCAGAGGTGGGAAGCTACTGCAGGACAGGTAGCTAGCCATGACCCAGAGAATATTTCCAGGATCTTTAATCACACAGAGATACGCATATATATAACATATTCATATGTAAGTGTGCGTGTGTGTGTGTGTGTGTGTGTGTGTATGTATGTTTGTGTACGAGGGCTGTCCAGAAAAATATCTAACCCAAATGCCTCTATTTTTCATATTACATGACTGGAAACTTTCCGGACAGCCCTCGTACACAAACGTATTTCTATATATTTACATATACATACACATATAGGAAGGGTAAAAATATGGGGGAGACTGTTCAGCCAGACCAGGTTGAGCTACATGGGTATCCCTGACAGGTCAAGTATCTCCTGTGTCCTAGTTTTTAGGCACATTTGTAATGACACATTCTAGAACATTCTTGGCACTATTGAGTAATAAGTTCATTAGCTGGCAAAGGTGCCGTGGACATTGGAACCATTATTGCAGGTTTGGCCCACGTTCTCACATTTCTGGAGACGTATTTATCCAGGAAATGTACACAGAGCCCTCACTCAGTGCCAGGCCCAGCGCAGGAGCCAGGCATGTAGTGAACTTGGACTTGTGGTGGAGACAGACAAGCACATAAGTGGTAGTGTAGAAAGCAGCACTGCTGAAGTCCTCAGGGAGTTAGGGGAGTGGTACGAGGGGTTTAGAGACCACCGTGGTCCTCAGAAGGCTAACGAGGGGCTTGTGGACGCAGAGTAGGAGGGGGCGGGGTTCAGGGAGTCAGGATGATGGGCTGGGCGGAAGAAACAGCATATACAAAGGCAGGAGGCAAAAACAGCCTACGGAGTTGAAGATGCCTGGAGGTGGAGATGCAGGGGCCCTACAGACAGAGATCCTGTGTTTGAAGCCAGAGAGAACAGTGTCCTGAAAGTTAAGAGGTGTCGCTAAAGGATTGCTACAGTCCTGCCCCTTAGAAAGAGGCCCTCGGCAGCCATGAAGACGTGTCAGCTGGGAGGAGGCCCAGGTTTTCGCAATAGCTCCTGCAGGTGGAGACCAAGCATGAGAGAGGGACATGGACCAGGGTGAGGAGGGAGCCACCTCAGCACATGGGAGACAGGGTGTGACCAAGAGGCTCAGAGAGAGTGAGGAGGCATACACGATGAGAACCACTATGCACCAGGCCCTGTTCTGGGCTCCCTGGATCCCCAGCAAACACAGCAGACTGACAGCTCTGACTCATGGCTCTGGCATCTAGAGGGTGGAACCAGACAGAAGTGGGCAAGTGAGTCAGCAGCTAATAAACCAGAGCTCAGTCCTCAGTAGAAAGACAGCAGTACAGTGAAGTGGGTAGAAGGCCTAAAAGTTTAGGCAGAGTGCCCTGTAAAAACCTGCAGGGTGTGGGGAAGCTAGCCAGTGGCTCTCTGGGGAAAGAGTATTCTAGGAGGAGCAAAGGCCCTGGGGCAGCACGTTCCAGGAACTTCAAAGGGCCCTTGGGGCTGGAAAGACCAGAGAGGCAAATAGGATAGGAGATGAGAGTTGTGGGGTAAAGTCAGGGCAATAGGGATTGTCAGGGGCCTTACAGGCCATGGAAAGGACTTGGGCTTTTACTCTGAGTGGATAGGAGCCCGAGGGGTTGCTGTGACTGGAGGAGAACATTATGTGACTTCCGTGTTTATAGGCTGACTCAGGGTTAGTGTTGAGAACAAACTGGAAGGAGTTAGGATAGAAGTGGGCAGACCTGTTGTGGCCGTGGCAGTGAAGGGGGTGAAAGTGGTTAGATCCCAGATTCATTTTAAAGGTCAAGCTACTAGGCACTGCTGATAGATCAGGTGTATCTGAGAAAGAAAGTCAAGGTTGACTTCAAGAGTTACGGCCTGAGCATCTGGAAGATTGGAGTTGCCTGTGTCTGAGGTCAAAAGATCAGAGGCAGAACTGGTTTTGGGTGGGGATGCGGATGATTATGGGTTGAACTTGGGAGAGGCCAAGTTTGAGATGCCAGAAAGAGATGTTCAATCAGCAGGGAATTACAGAGGTCTGGGGCTCACCTGGCTCTCAGATGGAGCTGTGGGGTAGGAAGGCCAAGTAGGCAGCACCTCCCAGGTGTCATGTGAGACTATCCTCTCATCTTTTAGGGTGTCTGAAATGCTATCTTTAATTTCATGGTTCTTAATGGAGCTGCCCATAATAATTACCAGGGTTGCTTGTTAAAGGTACAAATTCCTGGGTCTCACTTCAAACCTAAAGAACAGGAGTCTCAGAGGTGGGACTCAAACCTAGAAACCACCTCAGGTGATTGTAATGGGCACCACTGAAGACAATTCTCCAATTGTAAGGGGACTTCTGTTGGTTTTATTGTTGTTTTAAAGCTACGGGGGTCAAGCGAATCAGACAACAACCACAGACTGGGAGAAATATTTGCAAAACACACATCTGATTAAGGGCTGTTATCTAAAATGTACAGAGAACTCTGAAAACTCAACAATAATAAAATAAACACTCCCATTAAAAAAATTAGCAAAGACCCAAATAAACACTTCATCAAAGAATATATATAGATGTCAAATGAACAAAGGAAAAGATGCTCAATATCATATGTCATTAGGAAACTGCAGATTAAAGCAACAAGATCCCAGGACACACCTAGGAGAATGGCCCGAATCCAGACCCCTGACCACACCAGATGCTCGTGAGGACGTGGAGCCACAGGAACTCTCATTCACCACTGGTGAGAATGCAAAACGTGACAGCCACTTTGGAAGACACTTTGGTAGTTCCTTACAAAAGTAAACACTCTTACCATATGATCCAACAATCACACTCCTTGGTGTTTACCCAGAGGTGTTGAAAGCCCAAGTCCATACAAAAAGCTGCACAAGCATGTTGAGAGCAGCTGTATTCATAGTGACCAGTATGAAGAAAAATCCCAGGTGTCCTTCAGTAAGTGAGTACAGAAATACTGTGGTCCATCCAGACAATGAAATAGTATTCGGTGTGAAAAAGAAATGAGCTATCAAGCCATAAAACAACAACAACAACAAAACAAAAACAAAATAAAGGAAAAAGAGGAAACATAAATGTAGATTACTAAGTGAAAGAAGCTAATCTGAAAAGGCTACAAACTGGAAAAGACAAAACTATGGAAATAATAAGATGAGTAGTTGCCAGAGGTTAGTGGGGAGAGGGGAGAGAGAGACAGGACTGGGGGGAAGAGAGAGAGAGAAAGGTAGCTGGTGGAGCACAGAGGATTTGGGGGGCAGTGAAACTACTCTGTATGGTATTATAATGGTGGATACATGTCAAACCCTATAGAATAGACAATACCAAGAGTGAACCCTAACGTAAACTACTGATTTGGGGTGATAGAAAAGAAAACAAACCTAAGGTGGTGGAAGTTTGTGGGGGAGGACAGAGAAAAGACCACAGTGGTTTAACTCACATCGGAGTGTTAATGACTTCTCAAATGTCATTTGATTAAAGCACGCCTTTTGTGCCAGGCACTCCGAGGTGCCAGGAATGGGTGCGTGAACAGAATGGGGCCATCACTGCCCTCATGGGGCTTCTGTTCTAGAAAGCCTGTTTGAAAAGCACAGAGAAGGAAGAGGGAAGCAAGAGTGCCTGGAGATTGTGCCTCGGGCTGACCCGTTTCTGCCGAGAGTCTCCCTGTGGTGTGGGCTGGGGAGGGCAGGCTGCCCAACGCGACGCGCCAGGACGAATTCCCGAGGAAGCGCTCCCTCATCAGCCCACCTTCTGGGACCTCAGTTGAATGCACCATCTCACCCCAGGCAGCCCCGTTTCTTCCTGCACTCCTGGCAGGCGACTTGACCCCCCAAAGAATTGAAATGAAAGGTCTCCAAGAGACATTTGTACACCTGTGTACACAGCGGCCTTGTTCAAATAGCAAGAGTGGAAGCAACGCAAGTGTTCATCTGTGGATGGATGGACACACAAAATATGACACCTACGTACAATGGAGCGTTGCTCAGTCGTGAAAAGGAAGTCCTGACACAGTGCAACGTGGATGGACCTTGAGGACATTATGCTAAGTGAAATAAGCCAGTTAGAAAAGGACAAATACTGTACGATTCCTCTTATACGAGGTGTCTACTGTAGTCCAATCAGCAGAGACAGAAAGTAGGATGGAGGCTGCCAGGGGCCGGGGGTTGAGAAGAGGGAGTTAGCCTCTAGTGGGGACAGAGTTTCTGTTTTGAAAGAGGAGACAGTTCTGGAGACGGATGGTGGTGATGATTGCACAACAGTGTGAACATACTTAACATGTACTTACCGCCACTGAACTCTGCATTCAAAATGATTAAAAGGCTAAATGTTATGGGTGTTTTACCATAATTTCTAAAAAGGCGTGAGGAGCTTTTATTAACCAAGGTTAGAACCCCTCTCTGGCTGGCTCAGGTACGGCGGGGTGGGTGGGGGACACCCAGGGAGATGGGGCTTCTCGGAAGCTAGAACTGGGGCAGCCGTGGAGGGGGTGCTGCCGCCTGCCGCCTGCCCTCTCCTCTCCTTCTCCGCTGTGCTCTGTCCCGTTGGCCTCACTGCGGCTGCTTGCTCCCTGGCTTCTCGGCCTTGACCCTCTGGGACCCTCCGGGACCCTCCGGGACCCTCCCTACTCCACGCTCGCCCCTCAGATGTTCTAGCCTCTTCGGCTTCCCTGCTCGCCGCCTCGTCCCTGTAGCCCCCAGTTCACATTTTGAAGGAATCAGATTGGTCATCCCATTCAGGGGAAGCAGGTGTGTCATAAGTGTCCCACAGGCTTGTGGGCCGGTACCCCTGACCCAGTCAGCTCTGTCAGGTTAGCAGGCAGGCCCCTGTGCGGCAGGGTCAGCAGGGCCCCGGCCACCAGCTCTCCTCAGCAGAGGCTGTGGGTGGGAGGGACAGGACTACGTAAAGAATAACAAAACCTCAGGACAGCACTGGTTCTGTATTCGGCACAACTTCGCCCCCTGCCCCCCTTCCCTATCCCCATGACTTTCCATCATTTGTTATTCTGTTGCTCATTCATTCCAGAAATAGTAAATTGCTTGCAAGGCAAGGTCTGCCATCTCCACGTTTATATTCCCACCTCACCACATGGTAGCACTCACATGTTTATTAATAAACTCGTGAATGGGAAAAGGAAAACATGGAAACAGCGCTGGATTTAGAATCCGAAGACCCCAGTCGAGTCATACAAGGTCACTTTCTGTCTGTGTGACCTTTGGGAAAGCATGTAACTTCTCTGGCCCTCAGCCTCAAATTCTGAAAAATAAATGGGCAGCAATAATACAGCAGCATGCATCACCCAAAAGGAGTTCAATGGGGGTCTTTTCAGCAGAATCTCTCCAAGTCCCTGATACACGAATGGGCCTTACGAACTTTCCAGAAAGACTAAAGTGCAGAACACTTCCCAGGTTCGCTTGTCCACACAGTGCTTTAAACGTGGGACATTCTACGGGGCTTGGGCTGGGCAAGATGGAAGAGCAAAGGTTGCACGTGCATCAGGGAATCTCAGATGACATCTGAGTCTATTTGCTGCTGCCACCTGTTTACCTGCCCAGACGAACTGCTTTGGATCTTAAGTGTTTAGACGAAATTGTAGCTACCTCTGTCCCATTTCCGGTCTGTTGTTAACTCCCTGGGGTTGTCTGGGGTTCATGCCCCTCTGTCTGTTTATCTGTTACCTGCAGGTAACCCGGGCCACTGAGTCAGATTCTATGAGTTGCCCCTCCTTATCTGGGGACCGTGTGGTACCGCCTGTCACCAAGAAAGATAAGGCACTGACACAGCAGGCCACTGCTGTGACAAACAATGTGCAGGCACTTGTGGGCAGCCGGTACCTGGGCAGGTCCCCGAGTTATCGTTTTGCTGCCAGATCATTATCTCAGCCCTGTGATTTGTGGGAGGCGCAGTCTAACTTGAGGGTTTATTGTAGGAAAGTTAAATATCTTTCATGACTTTGATTAATGGCCAGATAGTATAACTGACTGGGGAGCAAAGAGCACTGTTAAGTCAAAATTTGGGGTGCTCAGGGCTGCCAGAGGCCCTGGGGTGTACTCTCCCGTAGTAGTTTCCTGAGGCTGTTCTAATGGGGTACCCCCGACTGGTGGCTTAGAACAGCAGCAACGTGTTGTCTCGCCATCCAGAGGCTGGCAGGCTGACGTCAGCGGGGTGACCGTGCCATGCTCCCATGAAGCCTCCCCGGGAGGACCCTTCCTTGGCTCCCCTAGCTGCTGGCAGCCCCAGGGGTTTCTTGACTTGTGGCAGCATGACTCCAGTTTCTGCCTTCACCTTCATGGGGTGTCTTCCTCCTATGTCTTCCTCCGAAGTTGTCCTCTTTCTCTAAGGACAGCAGTCAAATTGGATTAGGGGCCCATCCCAATGACTTTGTCATAACTCAATTATGGGGGCAATGAATTATAGGGGTTTCCAAGTAAAGTCTCATGCACAGGTTAGGACTTCACCATATCTTTTGTGGGACATGGTTGAAACCATAACACCCCTTATGTCAAGAAAAAACATGTCGGGGTGCCAGGTGCATGCAGTATGTTGTGCTCAGCCCTCTGGGCGCTGTCTGTGAACAGCAACTATGTAACCTCTCCTTTTAGGGCCTATTCTTGGTTTTCAGAGAGGGGATTTCAGGGTCCAGGCACCTTCAGCACAAAAGGCAGAGGTCAGGGCCAGGGACGTCAAAGGTACTTGAGGCTGTATTTGCAGAGGGAAGTGCACACTTGAGTCACTGGGATGCGAGGCTTGGGAGCCAGGTGGACACGTTGGAATTCAGCCTCCACTCATTAGCAGCTGTGGGACTCTGACCAAAGGGCGAGGCCACTCTGAACTCTGGCTTCCTCACAGGTAAATAGAAATGACATCGACCTCATCCCAGCCATCCTCACCTCAGGGAGATGTTGTCACCCAGGAGATACGTGGCGATGTCCGTAGATACTTTTGAAGGTCACAACCGAGGGGGCGCTACGGGCCTGTAGTGGGCAGAGGCCATGGATGCCGCTGAAGGTCCCATAATGCAAAGGCAGTCCCAGAGGACCCAGAATTGTCTGGCCCCAAACATCAACAGTGCCGGGTTCGAGAAATCCTGCCCATCTTATGGGGTTGCTATTCACTTTGGAAATCCCTGGCATTGAGTCAGCCCAATCAATGGCAGTTCTATACATTGAGAAGTAGGGACTTTGTGACAATGCCATAAACCTATTTGAACTCAATAGACTTTCCAGACTATATCAAGCTCGATGTAGTCCCTGAGTTATGAGTGCCTGAGAAACATAAAGAATGGACAAGCATAGTTGGCAAATGCAGACAGTGAGTCATATAGAAGGGATGAAAATATCAGTGGAGTGCCTGTAATGTCACATGCTGGCCACTTTTAGCTACACGACTTCATTTAATCATGTATGTAACATTATGAGACACGACTTTTTATTTCCATTTTATAGATGAAGAAATTGAGGCTCATGCGAGTTTCATATGCTGTCCACAGGTGACGTATCTGTAAGTGATGGAGCTGGTATTGGAGCCCAGGTCTCTGTGCCACCAAGCCCTGGGCTCTCCGTTGCCCAATGCCGATTCACATGTCACGCCTGCAACTGACAAATGTTTTAGTCATGAACCCAAACGTGGGGTGTAGACACGAGGCATGCAGCCAGGGACACTTTCTGGAGAATCAGGCACCTGGCGAAAATGCCTCAGGGACGCCTAAGAACCTTTACCCTTCCAGAATCTCCTCTCTTCTTCCCTGTATTTGAGCCTGGGCCCCTTTTTATGCTCTCTGGTGACCCTGACAGCTGGACCGGCCTGCACTCCAAGAACAATGTGAAATGCTAAAGATGCAACCCATTTACTTTTCCATCTTTTAGCTTCCCATGACAAGTCCTCTCCCCTGAGGGCAACAGAGCACTGGTCAACTACAAAGAGGAGAGCATCTAATTCAACCAGAGAGGTGACAACAGTAGCACAGACCTGGGCGTGGAGAAAGAGAAGTGTGCCTCGGTAAGGTTCTTCAGTACACACGAATGAGTGTGATGACACGTGGAGGCTGACAGTGATAAGGGTGTATACTGTCAACACCAAAACAACCACAACAATAATGGCACAAGAGTTATGGCTGCTAAGCAACAAAGGAGATGGAATCACAAACAGTCGTCAGTCTACCCAAGAAGACGTACAAATGGCTCATAAGCAAATGCAAAGGTGCTCAGCATCATTAGTTATCAGGGAAATGCACATCAAAACCACCAGTTACCCCTTCACACCACTAGGATGGCTGTAGGCAAAACAGGCCCTAACACAAGTTGGAGAGAGTTCGGAGAAATAGGAGCCCTCATGACTGCTGGTGGGGAGGTACAATGGGACAGCTACTTTGAAACAGGCTCAAAACATTAAACAAAGAGTCACCATATGACCCAGCACTTCACTCCTAGGTATACTAGTATACCCAAGAGAAATTGCATGTGTCTACACACTACAACATGAGTGTTCATAGCAGCAGCATACACAATAACCAAAAGGTCGAAAGCATCCAAGCGCCCATCAGTTGACGTATGGATAAACCATGGGGTCTATTCACACAGTGCAATTCATGTAGAAAAAGGGATCAAGTACTGAGGAATGCTAGTAACACAGCATAGATGGAACCTGAAAACATTATGCTGAGTGACAGAAGCCAGCTACAAAAGGCCCATATATACGATTCCATTTATATGAAATGTCCAGAATAAGCAAATCTATAAAGACAGAGAGTACATTAGTAATTGCTTAGGGCTGTGGAAGGGGTAGGAATGAGAGGATGTGGGGATGATAGCTAAAAGGTATAAGGTTTCTTTTTGGAGTGATCAAAACGTTCTATAATTAATGGCTAACCATTTCTGTGTAGAATTAGAAGTCATTGAATTGTACACTTTAAATGGGGTGAAGTGTATCGGAAGTGAATTATATATCAAAAAGGTTGTTACGGGAAAAAGGTAATCAGCCCGAGGTAGGCAGAAAAAAGAGGAAAAGGGAAAAAAAAAAATAAGTGGAACAAATAGAAAATAAACAGCAAGATGGTCAACTTAAATCTCACCACATCGATAATCACATAAAATTTAAGTGGTCTAAAGGCTTCAATTGGGAGGAAGAGGCTGAAAAATTGGACTTAGAAAACAAGAACCAACCACACGCTGCCTGCACGAAACCCACTTTAAATAGAAAGACACAAATAGGTTAAAAATAGAATGATGGAAAAGGATGTACCACGGGAACACTAGCTTTTTTAAAAAAAGCTGAGTGGATATATAAATAGTATAAAAAGTAGATTTCAGGGCAGAGAATATTTCCAAGGACAAAGAAGGTCATTTCCTAATGATAAAATGATTACTGCATCAAGAGGACATAACAATCTGCAATATTTATGGGCCTGATCACAGAGCTTTAAACTGCATGAAGCAAAAACTGATGGAACTCCAAGGAGGAATAGAAAAAAAAATCCCCAATAAAAGCAGAGATTTTCACTGAACCACTCGTCCTGTCATACGTGCTCCGTCTCGTTTACGCTCAGACTCCAGATCCGTGTGACACGCTGGTTCCTGAGCTATGCCCTGCTGTCACCCGGAGGTTTAGTACCCATCGCCACTGAGAACCCAGTCCCGGGGTTTCTCATGGAACTGGCCTGGGGACGACCTGGGCCGTTGGGCTTTGGACCGGAGCTGCCAAGCCGACGGACCACCGCCGGTACGTGGGGTCTCCACGGTGCAGCCCCTCTTCCCCACTCCCCACCGTCGTTTACTGCCGCTTCCGAGAACCGTCTGTGCACGGATGCGGGACTGTATGTAGGCGGAACAGCCATGCCGGGTGCCAGGAAGGAAGCTGGGCGAAAACCCCTGGACTCCCAAACGGAAAATAGTTCAATCCCAGTAGACACGGGTACCTGCCAGGCTGCTGAGCCGAGGTCAGTGTTTTCTCTACGGGAAGAGTCCATGTTCTGGTCACAGGGGTCTGAGAGTTTCTCCTTCACGAGATCCGAGCGACGATTGGAGAAAGGAAAGGGGTGCCATTCCTCACCCTGGGGGTTCCCTCACATATGCCCTGCTGCAACCCCCAGATTTCTCTTCCTCACCCACACTGCATCCCACTTTGGGGGATGCTCCTCAAAGCCTGGGAGGTTAGTCCTTAAGGGGTTCAGAGACCAGAATTACCAGGCCTCACTTTTCCCGTATTTAGGAGGAATGTGGCTGAAGAACACCAATGGCCACGGTGAAAGCGAAGAGAGAGCGAGAACCAGAAATGTGTATTGTGAGGTTGAACCTGGCGGAGTGTCAACAAGGGGGGTCGCCCCTGCTGCCTGGGGGTTGGGGGCGCCTGCAGTGGGAGGCGGGGGGCAGGGAGGCCTATGTGCATGTCTGACAGCCTTTCCCCCTCCCCGCTTCTGGCCCATGGCCTGGCCGAAGGAGCCTCCTCGCCCAACCCCCAGAAGTGTAGGGAGCGAGGGCATTGATCTATCCTAATAGGATAAATTGCCTATTGGTAGGCAATAGTTGGAATAGTTGCCTCACTCCCTCTTCTGCCTCTGGAATATTCTGTGCTTAGAGGAGGCTCCTAGTTAGGCACTCAGAACTCAAAGTAAGAGGGATCTACCAAGAAAACTGCTTCCTAAACCCTCAAATTTAATACACAAGGAAGAACAGACTGTTCTGTGAAAAAGGAGACATCTGAAGCTAACAGGAATTGTTGCTTGTAAGAGGAAATGAATAAGGCAAATAGGAGCTAGAGTTCCTCAGTGGGATGGTGATAATCACATTACTTTTAAACATTAATGGATATTATTTTCTGTAATAACAATTCTGCAAGCGGGGGGGCCGCACGGGTTCTCTGATGGTAAATGCTCTCCCTACTGGCACTGGAAAGGAAGCCAGCTCCTGCTCTTGGGGCTGTGTTCCAATATCTCCAGACAAATGCTCCATGAGAAATGGAGTGCCTATCGGAAAGGCTTTAAGCATGTCAGGGAAATGACAAAGGCCTTTCATTGTTAGCCGTGAAACGAAACAGAGTATCGGTCAGACTAGGAGCTTTATAGGAAAACTCTGATGCAAAGGGACCCAAACTGGTACTGCCCGAGTTTTCTTCTACTTCCCTGGGGAAAGGCCACGTCCCCTGAAGGAGGGAGAAATACTACTCTGGGTTCCCTGGAAGTTGGGAATAGAGGTGCCTGTTTTTAACTGGTATTGAGGTCGAAGGTGGGGGCTGATGCTACGTCATTGAGCAAAACCAAAACAGGTGTTGGTGTTGGGATACCCTCTCTGCCACGTCGGAGTTGGGCCCAGGAACCCTTCACATCCACGTAAACAAAAGGCTCTCGCTCTCGCTCTGACCTCGCGAGGCATCATCGTGGTGGAACTACCAGCATCTGTGTCCGTCCGCGGCCGGGCCTGGGTCTGTGTCAGGCCTGGGTCTGTGTCCGGCCTGGGTCTGTGTCCAGCCTGGGTCCGTGTCTGTCCGCGGCCGGGCCTGGGTCTGTGTCTGGCCTGGGTCTGTGTCCGACCTGAGTCTGTGTCCATCCTGGGTCCGTGTCCGTCTGCGGCCGGGTCTGGGTCTGTTCCCGCCTGGGCCTGGGTCTGTCCTTACAGCTCTTTAAGCTGGCTTTTGGTCCCCTGAGGGATTGCCACCAAATCCCTCTTTGGCTTTTTGTTTACTTTGCTTACAGTGTTTCTTGCCCCCACCTCTATTCTGTTTGTTCCTTTTAACATTTTTTTTTGTTGTGCCTTTAATTTTTCTAATGATTTTTTTCTCAGTTTCGCTTCATTTTTTCCCCTCTTCTCTTACTTCTTTTTTTCTCATCTTATTTTATTATTGTCTTTTTCTCTTTTAATTGCAGGAGCAGAATATACAGTTTCAATGTTCCCTTGTACATGTCCTTGGAAAACCTGCTCAGGAAATTTGTTTATCTGCAACCCCATCAAGGCCCTTAGAAGAATTCATGAAGGATCCACAGGCGAACATGGGCCGTGGGGAGGCCTCCATGACCATCAGGACCCTGGGCCAACGGAGCTGGTGGTGTTCATGGGCTACATGTCTGAAGGGATACGGCCTCATAGACGAGCCAGAAGTATGATGAAGTGACATTCACCTGTGTGCTCCCCGCCTGCCTGAGGTGCGAGCTGGAGGACTAACCATCACCCTGAAGTGCCACCAGCAGCTACCCTGAAGTGCCACCAGCAGCTGCCGTCCTTACCCATCCTGCATGGGACAGCTTAGGGTCTCTGCCAACCCAAAGCAGTGGAGTTGCAGCAAGCCCACCATTCTCCGCTTTAATTCTACTCTGAGAGCAGTCAGAGCAGCAGCACGGAAAACCAGTGTCCAGAGAAGGGCGGAAGGCCAGCAGCACAGCCTGCCAGTCCCTTTACCTGGCTGGAGAGGAGGAAGGCTGCCCCTGCACGGCCCAGTGGCTGCCCCACTGCTCACAAGCAACAGTGGTGGGACCCCATGTGAAGCTGACATCCCCCACGAAACTCTGTCTGTGTGGGGCAGCGTAGACAGGTGCCTGATCACTAGAAGTCACCCAATGAAGTGACCTCCACCTCTCCTTCGGCAGCAGCCAGGGCCGGCAGGGGCCACTGGGAAGGTTAGGGTCCTTCACCTCCACCTGCATCTGCGTTTAAGCCAGAAAAAAACGACATGAAGCTGAAAGCAGAGTGGACCCGAGAAAACCTCAGGTTGCTGAGGCCGTGACATAAATAAGAAAGCGTGTCAGGAGGTCGTGAGTATCATGAGCTCCGTGGAGCCCAGTGAGATGGTGCAGGAGATCAGCCAGGTGCCAGACACAGACAGTTGTGACTGGGAAGTGAGCAAGACGTAAATAACACTGTGCGTCCTGCAGTAGAGGATGAAGGTGTGCGCCTGTCCGGTCTTGGTCCACAGGATTCAGATCAGAGGACATCGGCACCTCCATGACCTTCAAATGCATAGTCTCTAAGGTGACTGACTAGCTTAAGGGACTGCCGTGGTGACACCAGGGAGACAGAGGCCCCTGGCCCACCTGGTGAACTTCAGAGAGCCTTGGGGCCCTTCTCTCCTTCCTGCTCTTTCCCCTTGAGTCTTCTGTGTTTGTGGGGGAGGGGAAAAGGCGGTGTCTGAATAAACACACTTCACCGTGTTTAAAGAGAATCGTTTGGAAAACCCGCCCTGCTTTATTGCTACAGGTGTCACAAGATACTCACCTATCACATTGCAAGAGGAGGTCCCCCAAGGCTTCAAGATTCTCTTGTGATCCCACTGAAAAACAAAACAAAACAAAACAAAACAAAACACTTTTCCTTGAGGGGAGTGGAAGCCTGGTGAGACCCTCCTGAGAATGGGACAAATGGCGATGAATTGTAATGAATTGTGAAGGGACCATGTTTGGAATGGTGGCATTGGCCTTTCTCTCTGGGGAAACAAGGCCTGAGGGTCCCATCTATGTGACAAATATTGCTGTGGGGCAACCACGACAGCATTTATAAGCCTAAAACAATGACAGTGTATTCTCTGTCATGGCACCCCTCTCCTGGGACCCCTAACCTCCACTGGGGAGCATTTACTGGGCTGCTCTTCTGTTAACTCCAGACACAACTTCTTGGGCCCCTTTGTTCTCTGTCAATCTCCTCGCCTTCCCTGCCTCCTAAAAGTAATCCTTTTTTTTTAAGTTTAACAACCATTCCTTTTCATTTCTTAAAGATTTTTCCCCCCAATGTTATTGAGGCACAATTGAAATATACTAATTGCACATATTTAAAAGGCAGGACTCTTATCAGCTTTCACACACATACACTCATGAAACCATGACCTCTCAAATATTGCTATCATCCCCTCCAAAGTTTTCTGTGTCCTTGTTCATGCACTCCCTGCTCCATTGCATCCCCAAGCAACTGCTGATCTACTTTCCTTTTCATAGATCAGCTTGTATTTCCAGAGTTTTGTATAAATGGAATCATACAGCATGTGTTTTTATTCTCTCTCTCTCTCTGCCTGGTTTCTTTCATTCAGTATGATTCTTCAAAATTGTGTGTATTAATAGTGTGTCTTTGTTGCTGAGTTGTATTCCATTGCATGGATACGTCACAATTTGTCTATTCATTCTCTATGGGTGGATGTGGGTTCTTTCTGGTTTTGGCTATAACAAATAAAGCTCCTAGGAACACTCATGTGCAAATCTTAAGGTTTCATACTTTCATTTCTGTTTGGTAAATACTTGTAGGTAGGAATGGAATGGTTGGGTCATATGATGAATATATGTTTAGCTTGTTAAGAAACTACCAAACTGACTTCCAAAGTGGTGGTACCATCTTATACTCCCACCAGATACGTATGAAAGTTTCAATTGCTCCATGTCCTCACCAGCACTTGGTGAGGACATGGGTATGGTCAGTCATTTTAAATTTAGCCAACTCCTGGGATTTTTGTTTTAATGCACAGCAGTTTAGCTACCTCTTGGCTTCATTTCTACCAAGGGGGAACATATGCTTAGGTTTACAGGGAATAAAACCAGATTATGTCTGTTGTGCCAGTGCAGTTAATAGTGGCTTCTTACCCTCCAAAGTGTCCTGGTTTGGTACCCCATTCCTGGAGGCTGTCCCTCCACTGCCACAAATGCCCATCTGAGCATTCTGCTCCAAGAAGAGTTTTCCCTAGTCTAAATGGGATTTCCTCAATTTCCTTAAACAATTTTTTTTTGGCCTACTCCAATAGGATTACAGGAGGAAGGCAGGGGCACAATGTCCTGTAAGACTGGGATGTGGGAGGGGGGCTAGTGGAAGGCATGGATAGATGAAGAGGGTTAGACTAGGTCCCGATGACACTATGTGAGCTGGATGCAGCCATGCTTGCGGCTAAGATCTACTATTCAAATTCTCTGCACAGAAACCCGAAAATCCCCCTTTTTTGTTTAAGCTAGTTTGAGTTGGATTTCTGTCACCTGCAATTAAGAGTCCTGCCCAGTATGCACAGTAGGGAACTGTGCCTCAGAGAGGTGACAGCATTGTGCCAGGTCCTCCCTGGCTGCCTCTCCTTTCACATCTGACATACCTTCCGCCTTCCTGTAGAGTTACTGTTTTTGCTGACCAAGCCCTGAGACTTTAAAGCAGTAACATTGGTCACATTGTTGGGGGATGAAACTTCAGAGGACATGAAATGCCTAGAGTCAAAGTATTTAATGGTATCAGCACACGGTTTGTTTATAATAGAATAGAATACTTCGTGTATGCAGTGTCATGCGGCAGGCTCTAGAATCTTTAACTAAATTGTCATTTAGTGGTGTGATTCAAAAACTTCTAAATATTGGGAAGCAGCCTCATTTCCAACTAGTATTACCTTCCTTCCTAATGACTAACTTTAATACTTAAACATATCCCTCTTTACTCAGAGCGGTAAGTGTACAAATGAGCCACCCTGTAAGTGACCTACGTCATCACATCTCTAATGGGCGGTGTGTGCCCTCTCCTAGCAGCACAGTGAGTTGCTCGTGTAGTCTGAGGACATTTCTATGTGAGCCGTGCAATGTAATACTCCAGTGGAAGAAAAGAGACCGAAGAGCAGGGGCAGAAGTTAAAAAGATCCCATTCTGTCCCCCTCTCGAACGGTCTCAGATTTGACAGCAGAATTGAGCGAGGACCCTGACCCTCAGGCGTTCCTCCCCGCCAAGGAGTGTCCTTGGCCCGGCCGCACGCCCCGAAGAGGAACTAGACAGGTGGCCCGGTAGAAACCGCGTCCCTGGGCGCCCTTCTCTTCTGGGGGGCTCGGCCCGCCGAAAAGCAGCGGCGCACGCCTCTTGCCTCGGGCGAGACCAAACAGCCTCCAACCAGCCCTCTGTCCGAAGTAGCGACCCCGGCTCAGAATCGGCGGACGCGAGGACGGTCCCGCTGCCACCGCTTTGGCGTCCGCCCCGCACCTTCAGTCCCCAAATCCCGCCTCCGCGCTCCTAGGCCCGCCCCCTCCCACAACAGCTCCGCCTCCAGGCTCGCGGGTTCCGGGCCCGCCCCCCGCGCTCAGTGACCCTGCCCCCGTGCCCGAGGGCTCCGCCCCCACACTCAGAGCCCCTCCTCTCGCACTTCAAGGCCCCGCCCCCAGGCTTTCGGGTTCCGCTCTCAGGGCCCCGGCCTGGCGCTGCGGCCCCGCCCCCAGTGCCCTCTGGAGTCCTGGGGAGGAGTTGCGGGGCGGGAGGAGGTGTGGCCGTGCTGGCCGAGGCGTGGGCGGCGCGGCCGGGACTTCAGCTTTGACACGGACCGCGAGCGGGAGCCTCGGCGCTGCTGCTGGACACTGGATGCGGTTCTGGCGGATCGCGCGTCCGAGTGGAGCGCAGGACTTTTTGCCTGGATCAACGCAACGGCCGCGACGCGGCCAGTCCTGGTGCAGCCGCGAGAGTCGGTGCAGTTGCGGTGGCCGGATTTCGCCGTCGTTGCCGCCGCCGCGCAGCCCCGCATTCCCTGCCGACTCTGAGAGTTTCTCCAGAAGAAAAAGCCGGGACGCGTGGCCCGAGGCGGCCTGGGAGGAATCCCGTGACCCTGCCCCTGACCTGCGCCCGCGCGGGCACCAGGGCTGGAGGCAGGGGCCCAGCGCTGTCCGGGGCTGGGCTCTGGCTTCAGAGCCGCAGGTTGAAGAAGGACGCCCGGGGCAGCGGCCGAGAGGTGGGGCGTGGGGAACGGCGGCGGGTCTGGCGGGGGTCAGTAAACGCCTCGGTGCCCGCACTAGTGCGGACCGAATGCGGGCAGGAACGGGGAGGGCGGGGGCGGGGGGCGGGTGTGGGCTGATGCGTCTCTGTCCGAGAGAAGCGACTTACAGCCTTTTTGGACCCCAGTGTGATAAAACCCGGACCTCTCCAGAGGAAAATCCACATGGGCCAGCCTCATTGTGTTTTCGGGGTTCACGGACACCCACCAGCCTGGGACTCTTGGTTAAAAACTCCAGCTCTTGGTAGGGAGGGCTAATTCAAAGGATTAACTGTTCAGTTGATGTGTGTGTTTGTTACTTTGTTTTCCAGGTGGCCAGGTGAAAGGTGCTTTTGGACGGCCGAGCATGGAGGTTTGGTGTTTGTGGTAACCTTCTCATCCCTGAACCTTGCACCTTCCTTTCGTTGGTGCCTGTGAGGTCTCCTGGGCTTCCTGCCTCCCCAGAGTAGTTCTGTGGTGGTGAGGCCTTCCTGGGCCCCTGAGCCTGGCTGGTCATGGGGAGCACCCTGGGCTGTCACCGCTCTATCCCCCGGGACCCCTCAGACCTGTCCCATAGTCGCAAATTCAGCGCAGCTTGCAACTTCAGTAACATCCTGGTGAATCAGGAGCGGCTGAACATCAACACTGCCACAGAGGAGGAGCTGATGACCCTGCCTGGGGTGACGCGTGCGGTGGCACGCAGCATCGTGGAGTATCGCGAGTACATCGGTGGCTTCAAGAAGGTGGAGGACCTGGCACTTGTCAGCGGTGTGGGTGCCACCAAGCTGGAGCAGGTCAAGTTCGAGATCTGCGTGAGCAGCAAGGGCAGCTCCGCGCAGCACTCGCCCAGCTCCCTGCGGCGGGACCCGCTGGCGGAGCCGCAGCCTCACCACCTGGCCACCACCTCTGTGCCCCTCACCCCGCGTGTCAACATCAACACGGCCACCCCAGCTCAGCTCATGAGTGTCCGAGGTCTCACGGAGAAGATGGCCGTCAGCATCGTGGACTACCGCCGCGAGCACGGGCCCTTTCGGAGCGTCGAGGACCTGGTGAGGATGGGTGGCATCAACGCCGCCTTCCTGGACAGGATACGGCACCAGGTGTTTGCTGAGAGGTCCAGGCCCCCGTCCACCCACACCAACGGGGGCCTGACCTTCACTGCCAAGCCTCACCCCAGCCCCACGTCACTGAGCCTGCAGAGTGAGGACCTGGACCTGCCACCAGGGGGGCCCACGCAGATTATCTCCACTCGACCTTCAGTGGAGGCTTTTGGAGGCACAAGAGATGGGCGGCCGGTGCTGAGGTTGGCCACCTGGAACTTGCAGGGCTGTTCTGTGGAGAAGGCCAACAACCCCGGGGTGCGAGAGGTGGTGTGCATGACACTCCTGGAAAACAGGTGAGGGACGGCTGAGGGCGTGGGCTGTGCGGGCAGCTCTTGCATGCACGTGAGCGGACTGCGCGTGGGAGCGGGCAGGGGTAGTCAATTTGTGTTCTTGCTGCCCCAGCCAATATTGTCACGTGCAGCTGAGTTCTCCTGCTCCAGAATTTTCCCGATACAGCAGTCTGGGCTGGTGGCCCATATCCTGACTGTGGTATATCTGAGATCAATTCATAGTTTGGGGGTAAGTGGAGATCGTGTTGGCGTTATTGCTTGGGAGAATGTTGTTTGACTCATAAGACTTCATGGGCTTACATCACATCAGGGCCCTGGAGCCTGGAGACTGTTGCACAGTTTTGCATGTGAGGAAGAGCTTGTAGGACTTCTTTTAATGAGAGGGAAAATCACATTTGTTTCAGCGAACATGCCTCTTTGTATGCGGAAAACCATCTGAAAGATCAGGTATTTGCAAACGTACACATTGTGAATATTTACCACAATGCTGAGAATGGGTCATTCTTCATTCTTTTTCCTTATTTAGCCTGAAGTTGGTTTTCAGGCCCACAATTGCAGTTCCAAATGTAGGTAACCTCTTCTGCCCATAGCCAGGAAAGGTCCAACTGCCGAGGGGTGAATATCGGCCAGATTTTCCCATTTGAGCCTCAGGAGGAAAGACTTGTAGGATGGGCTCACAGTGTTTACGTCATTCACAACACTGCTCTCTGTAGGAACTTCCACTACCCCCCCCCCCCCATAAAACAAAACAATATTATCGTAGCAGTAACTCCTGCTGTTAGTGAAATAGTGTATTGTATAACGTAAGCAGCTTTGGGAAGGAAAGGGATATTTTTAACGGTCCTTTCCAGGTCAGAAATCCTCTGATCCCCATATCCAGGGACTCTGCCCTACACCCCCGGAGGCGGAGCGTGCTGGCCACTTGCTGCTTTCCTTTGTGCTGGGTTGTTGGTAAGGCTGGCTGGGCAGCACTTTGGTGACGTGAAGTGAGTTGGGGGAGGCGGGGAGGCGGCGCTGGGAATCACAGTGCCTATGGCGGAGCGTCCGGATAAATGGGTACGGAGAAAACCAGGTCACGGGGGTTCACTGGCACCGTCCCAGTGACACACTCTCATCTCTGAGGGTTGAGGGTCAGTGTGCCAGCTCCCAGGACTGGACCGGGGGAGCCCCTGAGCGCCGTTCCTGCAATGCCGTGAATGCCGTGTCCTCCGTTCTGCAAAACCGTAACGCGCTCCTGCAAACTCATCCTGTGCGCAGTGAGGACGGGCTCCGCGGGGCAGGTGTTTGCCAGGGGGGGGGGGGCTTGGTCGTGCTCCGGGGCCACAGCAGCGTGGGTGTCTGTGTGTGGGAAGGGGAGGGGGGATGGCTGGCTGGTTCCCCTGGTTCCTTAGGGCTCCCTTTGCGGGCAGGGTGTGGAGGGGGATGAATGAGGATCGGAAGGTGCCCCGGTGACAGTGATTGGCCGGGCAGCTCTCGCTCGGTTCCCATGACAGTGATGTTTAAATGTGGTTTCTGGACCAGCATTGGCATCAGTGCTGACGCAGAAACTCTGGGCTTCTGTGTTTTGTCACGCCCTCCGGGTGGTTCTGATGACACTAAAGTTGGAGCCCCCTTTTACTTTGTGTCAGGCAATCTGCTCTCCCTGTGGGTGGCTCTATAAAGCGCCTTCCCCAGTACTGGCTTGTCTGGCGAAGTCCATGAATCCATCCAAAGCTTTCTAGGTACGTTTTTTTTTTTAAATTGTTCTGATCATCCCTGTAGTTATTCAATCATGTGATGTTCCTTCCAATCAGGTTGAGGGGCTTACTCAGCTCCTAGAACAGATGAATGTGAAGGGTAGAACCTGAGAGGGAGAGCAGGAGACAGCAGCCTCAGCGTGAGCTCCACCCTGCAGCCTGGCCCCTGCATGGCTGGGCTTGTGCACGGGCCCCACTGCTCCATTGCTGAGTTCGAGTTCAGAATGGTCCTCGTGCTTCTTTGGATTTTCTGGAGGGATGATTCGTGGAAGACAGCTGTCCTCAGGCGAGAATGACAGAAGAGCTCCCCTCAACCCAGTAGGGTGTACAAGGGAGCACCTGGAAGTAACCTGGGAGGTGACCTATATCCCTGTCACATTTGTCACACTTGGTTACATCTGTCCTGTGGTTCCTTTGGCCTTTCCCAATTTGTTCAGTGTTCTGGGGACTCCTAGCACCTTGTTAACGTCTGATAAACATGAAGTAAAGGCTTAGGGCTTGTGTGACACCTAGGGCACCAAAAGATGGCTGGTGGTGAGAAAATGGGTCATGTGTCCTCAGAATAGCAGTGCACACTCTGCAAGTGTGGTGTGCTCATCCTGATTCACAGAAGTGTCTCACATTCCAGTAGGTTCCCCTTCTTAGTAAGAGGAAATACGTTGAGTTGAAGCAAGGATGGGTGTAGGTAATTTCCCGGGTGGCTCTTGTTTGCATATGTGTGTGCATCCGGGAGTCACCGGACTTTGGGACACGCCTTCAGATTTTCCAGCCACTGGCACCTTCATCCGATTCCCCAGTAACTCTGGGTGTAGAACGGCTTCTGTTAGGAACGATGCTCTGTCTCTGTGTGAGGACACCGAAAACAAAGGAAGTAAATGACTTGCCTGGGTCCCACAGCTCATTAAGTGACTCACCTGGGACTTCAGACCCGTGTTCTTTGCGGGCACATCACTTTTGTCCCACCTCTTGTTCAGGCATCCCACACTGCCTGTCCAAATTGTGTGCTAGTCACGTTTTCTTAAATGAAATCTATTGGAGAGAAATTAAACAAAGCAAAAAAAATCCTTAGCTCTACCTCTTCTCTGTTAAGCTGGTGACAGTCCTTAACCTCTCCAAGTCTCAGTTTTTCCATCTGGTAAGTGTAGTTAATGAAAAAAAAAAATAGAAGAAAAAGAATAAAACCCCAACTATCCCGGGCACTTCTTTTGCTAAGGGGACAGGCAGCTCTTCGTTTCCTTTCCTGTGGGTCCGCTTTAGTACATGTGTTGTCCTTGACCAGAGGCGCCTGTGTGGGACTCTTAAAGGGTGACAGTCCTTTCTTGCCCCGAGACGCTGCTGCGGTGCTGGACAAGCTACAAGAAACCGTGTTTTCCATGCGAAGGCTGAGGTAGGACAGCAGCAAGCTCGATGATCATGCAGTCACCAGGAGCCTTTGGGGACGGTGTGACACAGAACTCACAGGCTTCCTCAGATTCCTTTCCTGAAGCTCAGTCTTAGGTTATATATTTTTTTCCTGTTCAGGGGAATGCTTTTGCTAAATGATCTTGCAAAATTTGGTGACAGCCAACATATGGAATGAAGATTGTTTGATTTTCTTTTTCATTTTTCCCATTGAGGAGTTGTTCTATTTTGAAAAGCCCTTTTCGTTTCTGAAAGTATAAACCCTGGGGAACTGACAGGTAATCTCCAAAGCAAGTAAAGAGGTTTAATACTCCACTTACACAATTTCGCCGTAGCCTCCATCAGAAGGGAACGCGAGTGTCCAAGTCTTGAGCCTTTTACGTGGTCGAAATCTGTTTTCTCGCCACATGTGTCTGTCCGCAGTATCAAAGGACAAGGTGAACTAGCACCTGGCAACGTGCACCGAGTTGAAGAAAGAGGTTTCATGTAAGCAGACTTGATTAGCAGGATCAATACAGACACAGTAGACACCACTTATCTTGTCATTTGATTCATTCATTGAAAAAGATGTATTGGATGGCTGCTGTGGATACGTGTCCACTAAATTCAGGAGTCAGCTTGGTCTTGTGACTTAGCGGCGGTGAGTAAATACGAATCAGCTTGATTGGCTCAGCCTTGAAGCAGTCTGGGAAACCCAGGTTTTGGGGGGAAAGTCACTGAGTGGGATTGATATCTGGTTGTGTTTTTTCTGCGGGGGTTCATCCTGGGAGATTGTCGGGTGGATGGGTGCAGCCATACCTAACATCTGGGGGCAAAGTGCCCAGCACTCGCCTTGAAGTAGAAATTGTGAAGTCCGTCTCGACAGCTGTGGAAACTGAGGCTCAGAGAGACTGAGTAGCATCCAAGTGGCCTTCAGAAATGGAGATGCTGAAGTCAGGGTTGGAAGCCAGCCATGTGTCTGGTTTCAGAGCTGGGAGTGGAGGTGCCTCTCCCCAAACTCTGTGTCCTTCGGCTGACGCCCGGCCCACCTGCTGTTTCCTGCCTCTCTGGGGTCTTAGCCTGGCCCGGCTTCACCTGCACTCCGGGAACTGTGAAAGGGCCCTGGAGGCTGCGGCTCCCTTCCTGTTTTTGTTCCTCTGAAGGACCAGGCAAGGCAGAGGGCGTCAGGGGCCCTCCGCCCAGCCCCACCAATGGGAGTCCGTGACCTCGGCTCAACTCCAGGTTGGAGCACTGGTCTTCGGAGCCAAGCAGCTCTGGGTTGTTTCCAGAGAGGAAGGGGCTCGGTGATAAACCTGCTGTGGATTAACAGGTGAAGACAGTATGAGCGAAGAGAAGCCCTGGGGTGGGCGCAACGCCACTTTTGTCTTTAGGAGAGTGGGGCCCGTTGGGGGTCTGGTTTTGCAGGTTCGATAGTACCGATTCTCCCAGAGGTGCTTCATGCCTTCATCACTTACTCGTTCATTCAGCAGATAGTCTTTGAGCTTCTGCTGGGTACCAGGTTCTGTGTCCAGCGCTGGTGGTAAGGAGGAAGACAAGTCACCATTCCTCATCGCATGGAGCTTTCATGCCAGGCGAGGTGACGAGTAAGTCGGTGCATAGATAAATAATCACAGATGGTGACTCGTGCTGAGGAGGGTGGAGGGGAGCTAAGAGAAGCCTGTCGAGCTTGGTGGGGTTCAGGGGAGGCCTCAGCTGAATGCCGGTGGATGAGAAGGAGCCAGACAGGGAAAACACTGGGGCAAAGAGTGCTCCACCAGGGGAGTGGGCAGGTGCAAAGGCCCTGAGACTGCTCGTTCCAGACAGAGAGCCAGAGTCCTGGGAGCGGCAGGTGGCTGGGGCTGCAGGGAGAGGCAGGGCCCGAGGCTCTTACCTTAACAGCAGAAGGAAGCCACCGAGGATTAGAAGCGGAGGTTGCTGAATTGCACGTCACCGGGTTATTCTGGCTGCTGGGAGCCCCCGGGGTGGGTCCTGGGCGCTGAGTAGAGAGGCCGCTGGAGAGTAAAGGCTAACAACCCAGTGGCCCGGGAGCTGCGGAAGTGGGTGGAGACGCGAGGATCTTTAGAGGTAAAAACTGGAAAGACTTGCCTGCGCTTGGAGGTTGCGGGGATTAGCCGGGTGGATTTCTAGACAACAGGCTCGGAGGCCTGTGAGAGACCCCGGGGCTGGCTCGCGTGCTGCTGCTTCTGCGTCGTGTCAGCATGACGCAGGCCCCGACCGCGCCCCTCCGCCCTGCCGTGGCTTCGGGGCTCTTGGTCCACAGTGGGTGGCAGAAGAGGCCTGGCAGCCTGTCCCCGTGCAGACTGGCTATCTGACAAGGCTACTTTCTCTGTAGTATCACTTACCTGTAGACCAGGGCACATCGGGAGGTTTTCGTTACCTATTTCTATCAGAAGACATCGACATACGAGGGCTGTCCAGAAAGTATCCAGCCATGTAATGTGAAAAATAGGGCCATTAGTGGCTGGAATTTTTCCCACACAGCCCTCGTACGTTTAATTTAACACGGGTTGAGCACCTACTCTGTGCCCACTCCCTGGTGAGGTCAAGGACACGGGAGCCCCTGCCCCATCATCAGAGGACTCACAGTGTCTCAAGGACACACACAGGTACTGACCAGGCGATGTGTGTTAGGAGTGGGGAGGGACAGCCTCGGCACAGGGAATCGCCACCTGCTTGCCTGGTTCTGGAAGTGACCGCAGCGTGCGGGAAGGCTGAGGGGACAGGACCGAGTCAGATGGTCGGAGGGGAGGTTGGGGTCTGAGCGGCAAGGGCGTGGTGGCCACGCAGCTGACAGCTGAGGAGGAGGAAGTCGGAGTCAGTCCCTGACACTCAGGGGGCCAGGCTGGTCCACCGCGCAGCCTCAGAAGGCAGAATGTTCGGACGGGGACACATTAGGCTCCCGCACATGGTATCTCCCGGTAGAGAATAGCAGCGAGGGGTGTGTTGTTTTTATTGCAAAACTTCGCTGCCTTTCGTAGTACTTTATCCTAGATTTCCTTAATTATCTCGGCCAATAACAAGTAAAATGATGCTCTTTGCTAGAAGTTGATTTGCTCATCTTGGACACGGTCTGTGTGGAGTCATGTACAGTGATGCTAGAAGTCACTGGTGTGGCATGTTAGTGTCGTGTTTTGATTGACAGCTGCCCAACAGCTGGATTCCAGTGGAAAGGAATCCTGGGAAGATGTGCTCAGAGTAAACATTTTATTGTAAAGAAGAGTCTTGAATCCTTCTACCAAACTCTTGGATGAAGAAACCCAGGTTTTCTTGACTGAGTTCTGCTCTCTCACTCTGTTGCTTTGTTGTTTGTTTCCAATCAGTCCTTGTTTCCTGCAAATTCTATTTTGGTTCAGCCATTACTTGATTAAGCTGTTAAGCTGGGCCTTCAATTGTTTTATCTAGAAGCCACTGTAAACTCCTGAAATGCAGTATCTCAGCCAAGAGAATGTTGTTCCCGTAGCCCAGCTCGCGTGTATCTGGGGTGTGGTTTTATCATGTTCTGGGGGTCTGGATCCTGTTTGCTCACCCGAAAGCTGCAGGATAAAATCATTACTTCATCTTTCTCAGTTTGGGCTAAAAGCATGCATTGTCTTTTAAAGTGAGAGGTGTCAGAGAGATTGTTTTTTCAATACTCTACTAAAATAAAGAATCCTGGGAGTTCCCTGATGGTGTAGCGGCTTAAGGCTTCGGCGCTGGCGCTGTCAGTGCTGCGGCCTGGGTTCGATTCCCAGCCAGGGAGCTACCCACATACCAAAAAGCAAAAAAAAAAAAAATCCTTTCCAGAATGTATTTTCTTCCTTCTTTCCTCCCTTCTATCCATCCTTCTATCCATCCATCACTGTTTATTGGGTGACCTCAACTGGATGAAGAATGTATTTTCAATAAGCAAATTCAGTCTGACTGAAGTGTTTTTGGCAGTTCTTCCTTTTCGGAAACGGGGGCAAAGTAAAAGTTTTGGTGGTCTCAAAGTACCAGTGGTTGGCCGTGGGCCTTGGACTCCCCTGCCTCAGGGCTCGTCTTCATTGCTTGGAGCTCGGCCACTGCAGCTTCGGGTCACTATGTCGTTTTACTGGTCAGTTCTTTACAAAGTGGTCCCCAGTCGTTTTTAATTTGCGGACTCATTTCAAGCAGCAAAACACTGTGTGTCCCTCCCCTACGAACACAGATTATACTTTCAGTGTCCACGTGGTCGTAGTAGTTGTGCTTTAAGCAAAACCAGGGATCATCGCAACTGGCAATTACTGTGGCCGAGGCCCAGGGCTAAGCAGTTTTACACGTGGGTAGCGTCATTCACCCTCTTTTTCACAGATACAGGAGGGATGGCTCAGAGAAGCTGAGTGATTTTCCCCAGGCCACACAGCTTTTAAGTGGTGGAGCTTGGATTATTAAGATCCAAGCAGTGAGACTTCAAAGACTGCTGATAAAAAGCTACCCTGAGTTCCCTAATGCTTTTCTACATGTTCGTATTTTTTTCATCATTCCAGTCTGCATACTAGACTAGATGTTCTCCTAATCAGTTTGCTTTGAGTTCCCTAGGTCACGATCTCTCATAGGTATGCTGATACATAATGGTGTGTGTGTGTGTGTGTGTGTGTGTGTGTGTGTAGTATTTGTTTCTTCAAAGTAGATTAAGTTTAATTTGCAAAACAGTCTGAATGCAAGATCCAGTAAATTTGACATTTTAGTCTTTTACAATCATCTTGCCCACACCTATTTTGACATCCACTTCTGTAAACAGTTTGCTTCTATAGAAGCTTTCCAAGCATTCATCTTAGTTTTCTTAGAAACAGCTTCTCCTGCTTACTCCTATTTCTTCAATGGATGTCACATTTTAGGAGGCCAGAGTTATATGTCCAGCTGCCATAAGCAAGTCTGGGGACAGACATGGCTGACCCTGGGCAATCACATGATGCCTCTTGGGAGTGAAAGTGAGCAGTGCAAATGGCTGGGAGTGGCTCGTGTACCTTGGGTACCCATCCCTTGTTTCACGAAGGGGACGGGGACAGTCTGGTGGGTCCCTTGAGTAGAGACTGGTAGGAGAACATCTGTTGTGTTTTTCAAAACCCTAGTATCTGGGCCCAAGTTATATGATCTATGCAGCCTCAAGACAATGTTTGATTTGCTGTGTTTGTGTAGTACAGACCCTGGCAGTAACTGTAGGTACTTACTGACCCACTATTGTTTTCTCTAGACCAGGCATGTCCAGCCTGTGGCCCAGGATGGCTTTGAGTGTAGCTCAACACAAATTCTTAAAACATTATGAGATTTTTTTGCACCTTTTTTTTTTTTAGCTCATCAGCTGTCATTTCAATGCATACATTTCTTCTATATCACAAAGCCCCTTCCAACTCTGTTGCTTTTCCCACAGAGAGGGAAAATGATTACTATTTCTATGAAAAAACCCTTCATTCTGAGATGGAGAAGTGTTGGTTATATTTTATGTGTGGCCCAAGACAATGCTTCTTCCAGTGTGGCCCAGGGAAGCTACAAGGTTGGACACTCACTCCTCCAGGAGATGGACTCAAAAATGTAACTATGTAGTTATAAGGTTAAGAGTTCATTGTCCTAGTTCCCCAGAATTTCTTGCAACTTTTTGAAGAAATAAAAGAGATGAAGAGGAATGTGTATTTTTTCTGTTTGCTTGATATATATTTTTTTCACTTAAGACCTCTACTCATCAGCATTATCTTCAGTGACACAGGTGGCCTGCTTACAAAAATCGTGAATACCTGTAAACTGGGAGGGATTTAAGCAGGTAGATTGGACTAGATGACTTATTACATACCTTCCCAAGTTTGTAACTCTGAGTTGTCTTTTTTTAACTGTTCTGAATTTAATTTTCAGGCTAGATTTGTGTTAATGTTAAGTATGTGTCTACGCATGTGAAACTGCAGGCAGGATACCCGTATGGCTGTGCACATGAGCTGAGTTCACTTAAATGCCAGGTGGGACGGTTTGGGGAGTTGATTTGTAACCTTGAACGTTAGTTCTGATGCTTCCCACATTTACAATAAAAACACGAGTAGTTAGATGTTATTAGAGTTTCAACTTTGAAATAAAAGTTGCTTCTATTTTTTAAACTTTTGGATAATTTTAATGGAAAGACATCTGAGTTTATAAGATGGTTGTTCAAGATGTTGCCATATGCAGCTGTTTATGTCATCTTTGCAGTTCAGGAATTTCTTGTCATTGAGCTACCAAAACAAGGATAGAAACGAACTGCGTGGTGAGTGAGGGATAGACTGTGGGCCCACCCACAACCTCTGGTTTCACACAGTCTCTGTGTTCATCAAAACAACCGCAGTGCTTTTATTGCTTGGTTGTATTGGTTCAGGTTCTACATCTCAATGCATACATTTCTTCTGTATCACAAAGTCCCTTCCACCCCTGTCGCTTTTCCCACAGAGAGGGAAAATGATCCCTGTTTCTATCAAAAACGCTTCATCCTGAGATGGAGAAGTGTTGGTTGTTCCTATAAGTAAGGAGTGTGTTAGCTTCCTCGGGCTGTTATAGCAAAACCACAGACTGGGTGGCTTAAACTTCAGACAGTTATTTCTCACAGTTGTGGAGGCTAGAATCCTAGATGAAGGTGTCAGAGTTGCTTCCTTCTGAGGCCTCTCTCCTTGGCTCGTAGATACCATCTTCTCTGTGCGTCCTGACGTGGTTATCTCTCTCTCCTTGGCTGTGTCGATTTCCTCTTCTTATAAGGACATCAGTCATTGTGGATTGGGGCTACTCTGATGACCTCCTTTTACCTTGATTACCCTGTCTCCAAATACAGTCAGTCACATTCTGAGGTACTGGGGGTTAGGACCTTCACATAGGAATTTTGAGTGGACACAGTTCAGTCCATAATAGGATGGTGTAAGAATTGCCTTGAAACTTGTTTCTTGGCTGTTTGTGTCCTCTGAGTTTTTCCTGGAGAGGTGATGATTTCCAGGTACTTGTTGAGCAGTTTTAATGCTAGAGAAACCTGTGTTAGAGTTCCTAGGGTGACAGCCTGCTCAACCAGAGGAATGGCTTTCTTGCTGGGTGACAGTGAATGTAGACCTGCTCTTAGAGGATGGGACCTTTTCCCCTTGAACTTCTCTCCTGCCAACTTGCCAGTCCTTCGTTTTCTCCCCAAACCTTCTACCCACCCCACCAAGGCAGCAGCTCCTCTTTGCCCGGTTCCTTGCTGGTCCTCGGCTGCAAGTAATGGTGACGCATAACGTTTGTCTGCCCTTTAGAACTTCGTGTCCTTCAGAGTAGCTGTGGCATGGTGTGACTCATAATGCCCACTCTAAAGCCAACTGAAGTTTGGCTTTCCCTGATTTGTCTTGTTAAGCACCCCACTCTGGGCGCCCCTGTTGGCATGTGTTTCCTCTCCCACAGCAGTCATTCTGCCGTAATTGCCTGCGTGATGCAGTCTGTTCCCCTAGACTGTACATTTATTGACTGTTTACTTCATCCTAACTGCTGTTGCTAAGGCTCTTATATTCATTAATTAGCTTAATTCACGCCGTCCCAGTGAGGTAGGTGAAGTATCCCCACCTTACATGCAAGGAAACTTGTCCTGCGGGGAGCAGAAATTCACAGCCAGACAGAATTACTCAGAGCCCGGACTCTTTTACTCAGCCGGAGGCAGAGAATCCACAAACCTGGAGATGGGACCAGGAGGTTAAACCTTTTTATATCTAGGAAGTATGAAGAGACACATTGAACTGGCTTCCTCCCTGGAGTGGGTCCATCTGATATCCAAGACAGCTACTAAGTGACCAGTGGGGGAGGGATAGAGTATCACCCTTTGTGATGCCTTTTACACAACAGAAGTTCTTCATTTTGGGGTGATCAGAGTCAGTTCCCCTCTGGATGCCATTCAGCAAATTCCATCTCACCCCAAGTTCGCTCTTATCATGATCCTCTTCTTAGTTTTATCGTTCACACTTAAGTTTTTAATCTATCTGGAGTCTACCTTTGTGTAGGAATGCGATAAGGATCCAATTTCTTTTCTTTTTTCCCCAATTTTCCCAATACCATCTATAAACAATGTATCCTTTCCCCTCGGATTTGGCACGCCTCCTTTATCATGTGTGTCCATCAAGTTTAGTGGTCCCTCTGTGCACTGCTTCTAATGCCATGGCATCTGGTCAGGTGAGCCTCCTTCCGTGTTCTTAAAAATTTCCCTGACCATATAAATTTTAGGAGCGGCTTAAGTGTCGCAGACATCCTTGTCGGGATGTTGATTGGATTGGATTCACAGGTGAAGTCCAAGAAAATTGGACAGCGTTGCAAAGTTAAGTTACCCTTTCCTTGAGCATCTGTATTTCTTTGTTTACTTAAGTCTTCTTTTGGAACTTTTAATAGAGCTTACTGTATTGCTTACTGTATTTCCGCGTGAAGGTCCTGTGCATTCTTTCTTAGGTTGAATCTTAGATACTTTGAGTCCCTGTTCTTCAAATCCCCAGAGAATGATGCATAACTGTCCTCATCACCACAATGCTCTTTCTCTACCCCACGTATGTCCTTTATTTGTCATCGAGCCACATTTTTCTAAATTTTTCCTAGTAGAAGTAAAAGCCAGCCTCAGTTCCATCTCCTTCCACCTTATATGCTCACTCTGAATAATTTTAGTTTATTTGGCCTTTTCCCCACGATATTAAGCATAAATCAATTCTCTGACTGTACGCTTAAACCCCAGATTATCCTTCTTGTATGACTAGATATACAGATATGAGCAGACCCTGCAGAAATGCCCAAAATACTGCTGCTGCTGGCTTAAAACAAACAAACAAAAAATGTAGTGACCCCAAATTATAAGCATTTAAATTTACAATTAATTTGTGTGTGTGTGTGAAACAACCCTGGCAGTGAGTCAGACTTTATTGTAGGTCAAATTTAAGATCAAAGACCTTGGCATTCTCTTTGACAGTTCAAACGTCATTTATAGAGTCTCATTTTTATAAGTCTCTTTTGCTTCTCACGTGTCCGTGGGCTCCTCTGTGTGTGGCCACAGACAGAAGTCTGTTCCTGCCTCCACCCACAGAGTGTCTGGGTGTGCGTGAGTTATAAGTATCCCCATATTTTTAACTAGATCTTCATCTTTCATGTTAATTGCTCCTTCCACGTTCTCAGTGAGTAAGTAGGCCTGGGAGGACCTGTATGCAGTTGGTCGTACACTGCCTTCTAACGAATTATTTCTCAGCTCGCCTCTGTGGTTAGTTACAGCCAAGCCAAATGGTGCCTGGCATCTGATTTCACCTAAAAACAACCTACGTGACAATTAGACATTTCTTTTCCTATGACTGGTTTCCAAATGGCCTGATAGCTGCTAAAGCCAGAGCCAGATGCCCTGACCTCTGCCTTTTGCACAGTTCGAGGCCTGACTATAAAGCTTGGTTTTGGTGTCCAGATTTATTTAGTTTCGATATGAAACATTTAAAACATGCAAAAGTATAAATGATACTTGGGCCCCTTTCTCCCGTCCTATCAGTGCCTTTTGCTCTCTTGAGGACCCAGAGCCCATATATCCCACTATCATTCTTTTAGGTCCCTCCCATGCCACCCCTGCTGTGCTTAGAAAATGCTCTTCCTATGGGACTTGGTGGGCAGCGGAGTCTACCACCCACAGGGAAACTGGGAATGCAAAGGCTTGCTTTCCCAGCATGCTTTGGAGCTAGGGTCTGGGTTCTGCTGCTTGGTGGGTCTGTCCTAATCTCTGACTTGGGAGCCAGGGGCCCTGACAGCACGGGGTGTACGAGGCGTTCACTCTGGCCATCGGGACGGTTCACGCAGCACCAGGTTCCCGGGACAGCGGCGAGTGTGGCTCATTACTGTTTCCTCCGGGAGCCTGGCCTCCCCTTTGCCTTCAATCACTTTGACCAGGCAGATGGCTGGCCACCCGGCCCTGGTCCAGACCCTGCACCAGTATGGATACCTGGTCAGAGGACATTGACTACGTGCACCTCTTAGAGTCTTCTTCAAAACACAAATCTATTTTTAAGATCAAAAGCTTACCAGTCAGCTAACCAGGAAGGGCTGAAGTCCACCCTCACATGGAAAGAAGGGTATGCGTTAGAGCAGGCTCTCTCAACCCCGACAGCTGTGACTTTTGACAGAAACTTTCAGTTTGAGGTGATTATATATTCGCATTCTGTTGACATTTGGGGCTAGCTAATTCCTGGTTGTGTGGGCTGGCCTGTGCACTGCAGGGTGTTTAGTGATATCCCTGGTCTCCACCCATTAGATGCCAGGAACATTCCTCTTGCCCATGTGTGACAATGTCTCTCAACATTACCAAATGAGTGTCCCCTGGTTGACAGTCACTGCCTGAGAGCCATTCATCAGAAAGGCTGGGTGGGAAAGGATCGGAACCAGGGGGGCTGAGAGGTTGAGGAGGGGTGTGTGTGTGTGTGTGTGTGTGTGTGTGTGTGTACATGTGTGTATGTGTGTGCTTACATGTATGCATGTGCGCATGCACATGTGTGTACATGTGTATGCATGTGTACACTTACACATGTGTGTACGTGTGTGCACATGTGTGTGTTTGTGTGTGTGTGCACTCACACATGTGCACATGTGTATGTGTGTGCATGTGTGTCTCCTGGCAGTGGGAGAGCTGAGGGGATGGAGGCTGGGACATGTACAGTTTCAGCTGTGGAGCGTGTGGTGTGGACGGAGGTGGTGGGACGTGGGTGGAATAGAAGGCAAGGCCGAGGGTGAGGCCCAGGGACCACCTGCACTCCCACTCCTCAATGGGACTGCCAAGTACAGGAAGAACTTGGGGACCCCAAACGGATCCACGGCCCTGGAAATGAGGAAGAGCCCAGGATGGGGCAGAGCTGGGAATGTGAGAAGGGCAGAGGTGCTAAGCAAAGGCCGCCCAAAAGAAGGCCTTGGGCAGGGGGCCGGGGGTGCAGTGCCGACGCGCTTTGTGGATGGCATGTCACTTCAGGAGAGCTTGGGACAAAGCGGAAATTTGAAAAAAGAAAATGAGGGGTAGGTTTTCTTATGCTTGGGCCTTGTTTTACTGTAAAAAATTTGAGTCTCCTGGGAGCCCGGTGAATTCTGCAAGCTCTCTTACTAACAGCTATTTGAATAAAATTATTTCCGCTCACATGCTGGGCGGCACCGCGGCTGCAGTCGTGAACACGTAGGTAAAATGGTGCAGGGTTTGAGATACTGAGTATTAGCACCCATACTTCTGTGAGGGAGACTATGATTTCCCTTAGTAATGCCCCTCTTAAAATGAAAATGGGAACTTGATTGGAATAAAATCTTACGTTTTTGTATACAGAAAAACATCTGAAACTTAAAAATGTAATTGCATGTGACTTTAGATCACACTCACTTGATACGTGTTTGACTTTAATGCAATCCTAAATAAACTGCTAATGCCAAAAAGCGGAATGAATCGCTTTCAGTGAGGTGAAGAGTTGGAAGGGAAAGAAACAGCATGTGGAATTGAGTTGCGTGACCTAAAACCAAAGCTGCCTGCTTCTCCTCAGGGAGCCCTTAGGTGCTTCAGGTGTCTTCAGGGGAAGGGAAAAGAATAAATCCAGGAATAATTCAGTATGCTTTGACTTAAAGTGCCATTGCCTAAACATTCAGAGACGCAGAGTGGACTGGAGTTGGTGCCGGGTGTGGGCACAGGGATTGACTGAATGGGCACGAGTGTTCAAAAACCAGGTGACAGTGACGATGGCATAACTGTAAATTTACTTTAAAATGATTGCATTGTACACTTGCCGTGGGTGGCTTTTATGGTATTTTTAAGCTCACTAAAGCTATCACAGAGTTACGCTTCAGATGACATCTTATGTGACTTCTCAGCAGTTTTTATGTCTCTTTGTTTTCATGAGTCCTTCCCACAGGTGTCTGACTTAAGGTAAGTCATTTAAAGTCTCCATGTCTCATCTTCTCTTGGAAAATGGGGGTGAAGGTGGACCTACCCAGGGGACGTTGGGGCAAGTTGCTGACTTATGAGTAGGAAGTGTAAAGCACTTACAACGGCCCCTGGGTCCTAGGACCCTAGGCTCTCAGTTAAGCGCACCCATGGGGATTGGTGGGTGCTGGGTTAATGTAAGTGGGCTCTCCTTGAGAGCGCTGGTTGCTTGCGTTCCGGTTCATGGAGCGTCTACTGTATGGTGGTCACTACCATCATCATAGTCATCATGTTCATGACTGCTGTCATTTTCTTCTCTGTCTTGGCCCAGGCCTCACTCTGGCCCAGGCCTACTGCAGAGCCCCACCCCACCCCCTCCTCTCCACACACTGCAGGCAGGGTCCAGCTTCCCAAAGGAAAACAGAAGCTTTCTGAAATGCTGCTGTAGGTGGTTCCCTGTAGCGCTTTAGATGGGGTGCAGACTCCCTGTGCTGACAGTGCCCCCCAACACACACACATACACACACACACACACACACACACACACACACGGTGGCCCTGTCTCTATCCCCTCCCTCGTTTCAAACTCTCCAGCCATCTCTCACCCCGATGCTCCTGCTAGTTGGGAACTCTTTTGGTTCCCCACCTGAGGGCTTCCCGGAGGGTCTGCCCTCCCCTTCTCTCCCTGTAGGTGCCAGTGTCCCCAGACTCCTGGGGAGACCAGCCTGGAGCCCGAGTGAGGCCCTCTCAGTTTGGGAGCCCTCACAAGTCCTTCCGAATTGTAGTTACCATAACCCCTCACGTCCCGCCGTGAGCCCTTCAGGTAAACGTGCCTTCCTGCTCCGCACTGGTCATAGCTTCCAGCACAGCTCCTGGCACTCGGCCAGCAGCCCTTGATAGTCAGCTGTGTCTCTGAAGTGCTGACGTGCCTTCCTGTTCTACGTGCCCCAGGGAAATACCTCTATCCAGAGCATTCTGCTAATCTTTGAAAGCCTTGGCTCTCGAGCCCTTTCTTTGGGCCTTTGTTCTGGAGAAAGCTCCTGCTTGTCTTCCAGAGGTTTGACTCAAACTAGCAAAGGGATCATGGCCTTGGCCTTCTGTGGGATGGTATTCTTCCAAGGGGAAGATCCTTTCTCCATCTGATCCCCTGGGATCTTAAAACTCTAACATTGGAAATGCTTTCTTTGCGTGGAATCAAAGAGCTTACCATTAACCATCTGTCAGCCTGCCAAGCAGGTTTTTCCTGCGGAGATCCTCTTTATTTTTTCCACACATGTATTTTCAAAACACATTTAAATAAAGCAAAGGCCCAGATTTCATCTGAGGGGTTCAGAGGTTTGCTGTGCACCCCGGTAATCAGCCTTTCCCTCCCTGACCGCTGCTGGTCCGGTGGGGACTGGAGAGTCCCTGACCTTGTAATTCGTGTGGACGTTCTCTCTCCCTTTTAACATGTCTGTATTAGCTGTCATTTATATTGGCGTGCATAATATTCCGTGAGTGCGCCTGTGTAATTTATCAATACGTTTTATATGTATGTATGCACATACATGGGCTACAGGTTCAAAGCCACTGATAGTGCTGTAGAGATGGGTGAGGCAGTGAGGCCTCATTTAAAATTAGGAAGATTAGGAATCCATAGACACTTCCTGATCTGGAGTGGTTTGCAGACTTGAAACTTCGGCAGAAGTTTTGCCAGGAAGGAGATTGCAGGTAGAAGTGCAGGGTGTACACAGTGCACATAGAGAGGGGAGCGGGGGGCAGAGGGGGCCCAGGGCCGCATCTTGCCCTCGCACATCCTCTCACAGTGGTGCGCAGCCCTCTTGGTGCTTTGACACTTTCCATGCCCTCTACCCCGAGGTGCTCCTTTGCTGGCGGCGGGGGTGGTGTTCTCCCCAGAGCGCCCCAATGGGACAGGAGAACAGCAGGTTGAGAAGCACCAACACCCCCACCCCACCCCCCGCCGCCCAGCACAACGCGCAATGACTCCCGGACTCCGACCTCAGGCCCTTGGACACTGGAACTACAGAGCCATTGGAAAGCCTCCACAAGGCCTCATATCCACCCAAAATAAACTTCTAGATAAAGGACTTGGGTCACTGGCAGACATAGGATGCTCAGAACAATCGTGCAACACCTGGAGGAAGTGGTGTGAGATAATCGTCCACCTGTACAGTTGGGGTTGCCGTCTCTTATCTGATTCCCCATTTGTCTCATCACTGCCAGATGTCACATTCCACCGGAACTTTCTGCTTGGCCTGGTTGGGAAGGGTTGACAGGGGAGGTCAAAGGTGATAGGGCAACAGCCATTTTCTTCCTTCCTGCTCCGTCCACTCTGTCATTCCCATCTGGGGAGAGCAGAGGAGAAATGCCCAGACAGGCTGCTGGTTCGCCCCTCCAGGCCCCCTCTCAGAACCGGGGCCGTGGTGCCCCTCGTGACCACTGCCATGGGAACCTTGGGGATTCTTTGGCTATACCCATAGCTGCAGCTTGTCCTAGACAAGGGTGCTAGGGAGGAAGTTGAATAGCCACAATCGGGACACACCACGGTCTATGGCAGCCCCGGTGGCCATGAATGTTGGGAGCCTGCGTGTAGCTGCCTGGGCTTCTCGCCAGCACCAGCTCATTCTCAGGCCCCAGTTTGAAGTCCCTTCGTCTGGTAAGCCGGCCCCTCTCCTGGGCACATCAGGTTCCTTCCCTGTTCTGTGCCTACTGGGACATTGGGCATTGGTCATCAGTCTGAGCATTTCTGCCCCAAATCTGCGTCCTGCTCTGTAGCCCGTAAGCATTCAGAGGAAGGCACCGAAATGGTGCCCTTGAAATTAAATCCAGCAGCTTGTGTCTCTTCACCCTTTTGAAGTGTTGCTTCTCGTCTGTAGATGCTCCTTCCGGTGTCCACGCCTAGTTTGACCCTCTGGTTTGACCTCTTGCTTCTTCCTCTGTGGGCAGCGGTAGCCCCGAAGCTCTGATGTTGGTGAGTCAGGGCCTCTTAGGTGGCCAGGGTCAGGTGGGCCTCAGGGAGCAGTGCCCAAAGGGGTGCCAGTCCCCATCCCGAAGGCCCCTGCCCCTGAGCCAGCTCACGTGCCCACTGTTCTCCCCGAGTTCGAGCAGCTGACTGGGGGCTCTTCCTGAGTGCCTCAGAATGTGCAGATGGCATGCACGTATCATCACGTTCTCAAAGCGACCGAACCCCGCTGGCTTGGCACAGGCTATGTGCTTGGCTGACACACGATCCTGCTGGGCTCCTAGGGGGAGCTATGAGAACCCCGTAAGCCTGAGCGCGGCCCCTTTTCGGTAAAATCTGGTCATGTTTTCCCGGTGGACCAGCCTGACTGGGCTCCACAGAAGGGTTGCTCGTGCCTGAGGACTATACGCGTGGCTGGTGGCACAGGAAGCTCTCGCCGTGCGAATGCTGGGGGGCATCGCCCATCAGTGCAGCTCCACCTGAGGGCAGAGAAGCATGGTTTGGAGTACAGGTTACATTTGTTGTTCGTTTTCCTGGGACTAGGTGGGTTTCCCTGCAATGGCAGACCTGTCTGCTTTGGTGGCCCTGAACACAGATCAGCGGCAGGCTGGATATGGCCCAGGTGTCTGCAGTGCGCTGGCACCCGCTCCAAACCACTGATGGGTTTTGATTCGTCTAATAAAGAGGTGGCACTCCATACCCTCAGCAGCTCACAGACCATGTTTAACCTGGAGTCCATCTCATCCAGGTGACAGTCACAGAGTCAAGATTCAAGTCTCCCCTGGGCGCATTAGACCAGGGACTGGGTGAGGGAACAGCAATCAGGTGCTACTTCCTGAAGATTTGTCACCCTCATGAGCGACTCTTTCTAAAAAATGAGTCACTGCAAAAACTGGCACAAAATATGCATAAGCCACAGAGAATTAGTGCAACAGCGAGCACCCACATGCCCGCCACCCAGCATAAGAAAGAGAAATCCTCTTTCGAAGTCACCTTTGTGCCCTCCCCACAGGGAGCCGACTGCTCGCCGGCAATCGGGGGTTGACGTTTCCTTGCTTTTCGGAGCGTTCTGCCGCGCATGCGTGTGCCTGGCGGCTGCAGTGCTGACCCGAGTGTACGTCAGCGCGTGCCACGCCCCCCTCTGCGGCCTGCGTCTGGTTCCGCTCAGCCTCGCGCTCCTGAGGTTCGCCCGGGCTGGAGCGCGCAGCCGTGGCCGACGCGGTTGCATCGCTGCGCTGTCCCGCTGGGGGTTGGGAGGGGGGGCGCCGCAGCTTACTTGCCCGCCCTCCTGTTGAGAGACATGGAGGCTGTTTCCCTGCCTTCGGTGTCACAGCGATCCTGCTGTAGATGTTCTAGTATGTGTGTCTTGGTGCACGTGGGCAAGATTTTTCTCTTGGGAATAGATGCGAAGTGGAGTGGCCTGCTTTGGGCATCTCATGAATGCGTTTTTATTTTTATTGATCACACTACCATCAAGCCATCCCTGTGTCAGACACGATTTAACAGTGACTGGTGAGCACGTGGACTCCTAGATCCCTTGTTCTAAGTCCCATGAGCCATGGGCCCTCGCATTGGACCCTAGGAAGATCCCGCCCATTCATGACGGTCACTGGGAAGGTGTGAGCGCCCTGACCTGGAGGCGGCTCCTGTACAGGAAGGGACAGCTTGCCTCTGCACCTGCTCACGGTTCCTAAGCAGCCTCGATGCTTCACTTCGTGCCCTTTGTGTTGGTGGCAGCGTGTCTGTGGGGCATGTTGTTAGGCTTTGCAGGGATCCTATGTTCTAGATCAAGTTTCTTTTAAGCTCCTCAGAAAGCCTGTACCTTGGCACAAAAGTGTATGACATAAATCCGAGTATCCCCTTACTGAATGGCGAAAGGGGCCGTTCAACATCGAACAAGTAGAACTGGCTGTTGTGAGTATAGATGTTTGAAGTGCATTTACCTTCACTTTTTCACGTCTAGAGATTACATTTATTTTGCTCGGTGGGTTGGTTTCCTCTTGGCCTTTGTAGAAAACCAACCGTGTGGTGTTGGTCTTTTAGATCTAGTCTTTCATTTCCTCGGGGTTCACGGAGGCAGTCACGGCCCGTTGGGAGAGGCCTTTGAGGCAGGCCAGCCCAGCTGACCTGGAAAGTTTATCCCTGGTGCCATCAGCCTGCAGTTCTGCGTGTGATTCCCAGAGGGAGAACCCAGGTCTGTGCTTCTGGCCCAGTGCCAGCTCTTCAGTAGGCAGTCTTAGAGAGTTCTGCCAGCCTCAGTTAAAGACCCCCAAAATGCATCCCCTCATCCTCCTGTTGGATTGTGAAAACACAGCAGCAACCTATGGGAAGGACCCAATACAGGTGGATTTTTCCCTCACTGACTAAATTGAAATTTCTGCATTGATCAAAGGGAAATACAATGATTCAAAGCAAGCAATTAGAAGTCGTTCAAAATAAATGTATAGTTAAGGATGCATCAGTGTGTATTTGTGTGGGCGGAGGTGTAGGCAAGGACATTGCCGTAGGTGGGTATATGCAAAAACTGGCCTGGTTAAAATGGAGCAAGCCAACCATTCTTGCGGTAGTCTTAGGAACTATTATTGGAAATGTGAAATACCAAACCGTTTTTGCTACGACACGTGTTTCTGCAACACAGGTTAGGTCACATGTTGTTATAGTATGACAGTTAATATGAAAATGTCTTTATAACGTGGAAACCATTTTCCCCAGCACGTTAATAGTTCTCATTAGTGCGCAAATCCGGCAGAAGTCTGCAAGCCGAGGAGGAAGACAGAAGCCCTCCCTGCGCCTCGTCCTCTCGGTTCGCCCCGGCTGCGTGCTGGGCTCCAGAAGTGGTCTCGCAGGGTCCTCTCCGAGCTCCGCGCTTGTGGCCTTGTATTACAACGCCACTCCCCCAACTCCTCCATTTCTCCTCTTTAGTCAAGCCACTTTTACCTTTTAGAATTCTAAGTGAAGCAGTCTTTGTTTCTTTCTTTTTTTTTCAATTTTTAAAATTGTGGTAAAACTTACATGACATTAAGTTTACCATTTCAGCCACTTTTAAGCAGATAGTCCATCGGCACTGAGAGCATTTACATTATCGTGCAACCATCACCACCGTGCATCTCTAGCTGATGTGCTGGCATCTTCCCAAACTGAACCTGGGTGCCCACTAAACACGAACTTCCCATTCCCTTTTCTCCCTCAGCTCCCCGTAACCACCATTCTCTTTTCTGTCTGTGAATTTGACTTCTCCCAAGACCTGCTCGTGAGGGGAATTATACGGTGGTTATCCCAGTGTGACTGGCTGGCCTCTTGCACTTCACATAACATCCTCGAGGTTCATCCGTGCTGTAGCATGTGTCCAGATTCCCTCCCTCTTTAAGGCTGACTAAGCTACTCATCTGTCTGTAGACACTGGGTTTTTCCACCGTTTGGCTATTGTGAATAATGCTGCTATGAAGATAGGTGCACCAATATCTTTCTGCAAGTCCTGTTTCTCTACTTATTAGTAATTTAACTCATTTTCAACTGTGCTGGTAATTTGAAAAAATTGTCATACTTACTTTGTGAATTCTGTGGGTACAAATTTGCATCAGTCTTGCATGGTCTGTCTCTCTCTCCCTTTAAAAAATAAGCCCTATTATGTCTACTACAGGAGTTTTAGAACGTGTACTTTTTGATAATCAACACAGCCATAATGATTGTATTTGATGACAAGACCAGCAACGAGCAGGAAGAGGCACTTTCTGTCCTCACCAACATCAGTGATGAGAGTGTCATTATCAGTCATTCTGTGTGTCTGGCACCTGCCAGCACTGTGCTGGGGTCAGTCTAGATGGTGTGGCAGTGGCCTCCAATATTGAGAGGAAGAACACTGCAGCCACTAGCGTTGTGGCTGCAGCTGAGACGGGCACTGTCACCTGGGTCCTGTGGGGAAGCTGTGGAGAAGGAGGGCCCAGCGATCCCAGAGGCTGCAAATCAATAACCAGCCTCAATAACAAGCAAAATTCTAATCAGGGCATTTCCTTCATTCAGGTGAGCTGCCAGGAAATCGGGGTGAGAGGTGATTCCACATACTTTTCCTCTCGGTTCCTAGTCATTGGCTGAAATGAGTGGTTTGCACTTATAAACTGAACTCTGAAATATGTAAGCTAATTGTAGATATTTATTTTTAAATATGTTTGGAAAATTAGTAGATGAGTGCTTAGGAGGCCCCATTTATTATGAATGCTGTGTTGTCAAGAGTTTATATAATTACATATTTGGAAATGCTTTATACCAATTTATTAGCAAATGTTCATTGCCACATTTAAAGAATTTCAGTTGAATGCATGACAAATTGAGTGTCTTTCAGGGGGTTCAATTTGACGGATACTGTAGAAATCTTGACCAGTCCAATTCAGTAACCAGTGCCATTGACACATGCCTGCCCTTCACCTTGGCCTCTGCAGTTGGTGTTAGTAGGTGTCAGACTATTTCCGTCGTACTGGCCCCCACAGGACACAAGATACAGTAAAGATAGTTGGGCTGTGAGGGGGGCACCTAGCCCAGCACCCAGCACAGTGTGTGTGGTCCTCAAAAATGCATTTACTGATTGGCTAACCCAATTTATGGAAATTTCAAGATGAGTGCTAATCTAAATTCTGAAGGACGGAGCATTTGTTTGGTTGAAAAAAAAATAGGGATTTTTAAAAATGCCAGGTCCTAAGAAAAAAAAATCAGTGAATGGTTTCATTTAGTGTTGAAATATTAATACTGATGTTATTATCAAATGTACGATTTCTATGGTATAACATATTGAACTTCTTTATGCTATCAGTGGACATTAATTTTGCTGAATCTTGTTAAAAATTTATTTATTAACTCTCTTGGGGTGACATTGATTAGCAAATTGATGTAGGTTTCCAGTGTACACTTCTATACTGCATCGTCTGTGAGTGGCATTGAGTGCTCACCACCCATCACCACGTATTTGACTCCCTCTCTCCTCCCCCCACCTCCCCCCGACTCTCTGGTAACCCCAAAACTGTTGTCTGTGTCCATGAGTTTTTGTTTCTTTGTGTGTTTGTCTTGTTCCTTCGTTGCTTTTGCTAAATCTTTTGGAAGTTCTGCTGCATTTATCTCTCCGAAGTGGGCTTTTTTGAGCGTGAAGGTCTCGACACGCAGTCCGTGTTTACGGAGTACTTGCCGTGGGCCGAGCTCCGGCAGGCAGTGCTTTGGGGACAGAGGAAAGTGCGTACCCCAGCAGCACCCAAGATGACTCAGAAGGAAGCCCTCCCAGAAACTGATGACTCACACTTCCTTTCTGTGGTTATTTTACACTGCGGTTCAAAGCAGAGGTCCTCAAATAGACTGGGTTCAAATCCTGTGCCTGCTGCTGGCTGTCAGGGTTTACATAACCTTGCAGCGCCTCAGTTTCCCCACCTGGCAACTAAAATGAACGGCGTGAGCTTTTTTGATTTTGATGACATACAGCTGAGGAATGCATGCAGGGCACATGTCGCACACGGGAAACGTGCAGCCGGGGCTAACCGTTGTTTTTAGCTTGAGTGCCCCGTGGTTGGGCTCCTGTGCCTGTCTCCCTTTCTCAATTCCCGGGACGTCATCAGACAAAACTCAGCATCATCCTGCCCCCGAAACGACTCTCGTTGATGTTTTCAAAGGCTTCGCATTTCGTGCTAAAGCACCAGCCCCTCTTGAAGGGGGAACTGTGGGAGCAGGGACCAGCACACAGGTTCGCCTGCGTGCTCTTGAAAAGAGGAAAACATGGTAACTTCCACGGGCTTCCTTTGCTCCTTTGGGTTTGTTTCAGATCCCCAGGTCCGGGACCCGAGGGAAACCTGGCACACAGAAGTAACTCTGATCCGAGCGCTGCTGTGAAAGCACCCACTCGTGGAAAGTGGAGGCATTGGGGGTGAAGCCTGGAGCTTGGTCGTCCCGGGTCCTTCTTAGGAGGAGAGCCCCCCCGAAGCAATGGCGTCTCCTTCCCGACGGCCCGCGCCCGCCTCACCCAGCACGCGCAGCTTCCTCATCCTGGTGTCGTGCCAGCCGCCGTCCCTGAGGTCATTACCGGTCATTGACCTCTTCCCCAGAAACAGGCTAAGAGCTTTTGGAACTTGAAACGGCTTCCACATTTGCTTTTACTCAGGAATTGGCGCTCTCCGCTCAGGGCCAGGTGGGGTGAGATCACACAGTGCTTGGAAATGGCCGCGCTGGCACCGAGGTGGGCAGGGTGCACGTTTGCTGTCCAGGAAACGTTTAACTTCTTTTCTGTCACGTTCCTGAGAACAGAAACTGAAGTTTATGTTCCCGACAAGAGTTGGTTTGTGCCAAATCTCGTCGCTTTGCACAGCCTGGTTACTGGTCCTGAAATTCAGCACGTGTTGGCATTGACAAGAGTGAGTTACTAGGACACGGGGGCAGGGCCCTGAGGGCAGCCACTGCGATGGCTTCGGTTTAGAACCCAAAGTCGAGGTTTCAGCCCGGACCCCGTGCTGCGAGTGAAACGTTCCCAGGCCAGCTGTGTGGGCAAGTGTGGGAGCAGGTGTGTGCCACACCCGCGTGATGGGGACAGGGACTCCGGTGTAGCCTGGAAGCAGCTGCCACCCACCTGCCGAGTCTTCTCGGAGACGAAAGGTGGGCCCGGAGGCAGCTGTCATTCGCCTTCCACAGTGAGACAGCCAGCCCACACCGAGAAGGAGACAGGAGCCCTCGAATTGGGGGTGGTTCGCGTCGTGTTCTGCCGCCTGGTGCAGGGAGAGCCATCGTAGGAGGTTTAGATCGGGGGCGGGGGGCTCCTGATGAAAACCTGCCGCGCCCTGTGCCCTCTGGGTCCCAGCCGGCCACGCCAGGCTCTGACGAGACGCACTTCACTCTGTCTTCATTTTGGGACTCGAGGTGGCTCTTCCTTGTCAGTCTGAGGGAGCTTGTCCTGGTGACAGGTTGTGGGCAGACGCCGCAGCCTTTTCTGGTCTGGGAGTCTGGGACCCTGAGACTGTTGGTGACCCCTGCCCAGTGCCCTTGAGCATAATGCAGGTGAGTGAGGGTGGGGGTCAAGGTTGGAATCCTTCAGGTTAAAATGCCTCATGAGCAAGCTCTGCACAGGCCCAGGGAGGCACCAGGCACCCCAGTCTTTCACCCTTTTCTAAAAGGGGTGCACGTGAGCTTTGCATTGCAGATGCGACTTGTATTTTTAAACGCCGAGGGTGATGGTGTGTGAGCAGTGACGCATCCACAGCCCACTCATCTGTGTTGTGCAAAAACACACAGACCACAGATTATTTTTAAAAGGGAAGAGGTAAAAGAGGCAGCAGGCTCCTCGTGTCACGTGAATCAAGGGATCAGCTGCGCAAGAGGCATTTCTGAGCAGTGGCCCAGGGAAGGGGGGCGTGCGCAGGACATCCTCGTCTTCTCGGGGGTTGCCGCCACTTTCTTTGGTCTCTCACAGCTGGGGTGCTGATGGTGTTCACCTTTACGTGCGTGGACTCCTTCCTTTCTCTTTTCTTAAAACAAATCTTAGTAATGTTAGCGTCCACACTGAAAAGCACAGAAAGCAGAGTCACGAACTCGCAGTGTCACAGCGGGCGGGCCTGCGGCTACAGCAGGGGAGCCCAGCAGTCCAAGGCCTGCGTCTCAGCACTAGGTGACACTGAGGCACCTGCTTTATTAAAGCCATAGACTGTGCATCACCTAACCCGACTCCTCTTATACTAAACATAGATTGGAATAGAAACAATGCTCCTTGGACCACCTTTAGGACCTAGATGGTGTTTTCATGGATGAAGTCACAGACCTTGTGGATAAAGAAATGACAAGCATCATTCCTTCCTACCTGTCCCTCCTTCAGGAGGCTGGTCAGGCTGCTCATTGTCCCTGAGGATGAGTGATACCCAGATGGCCCTGGGCTGGCAGGGAAGGCTTCTGTCCCCCAGGCCCAATGTGGGGCTGAGGTCATTGCAGGAGGTTGGGGGGGCAGCCCAGCTGGACTCTTCACTGCCCCTGCCCAGGTGGTCGAAGCCTGACCCTGCTGGCTGCGCTGTGTCTACACTGACGACATCCCTGGTGCAGTGTGGGAAGAAATCCCAGAGTGGGACGTTTGCAGTAAGGATATGCACCAAATCTTGGGGTAAGTGTGGAGTCACCGAGGGGTCTTAGAAGAGCTAATGATGAATGCCAAGGTCTGAAGTGCCAACCAAGTGTCTTCTGCTCCAGGACTTGACGTTGAAGGTGATTGTAAACTGATAGCAATTCGCCTTCTCGTGCGTCTCCACGGTGAGGGACTGGACAGGAGTCGATATGAGAGCTGAGAAATGTGCACACGGGCTAGAAAAGTGTTCAGGACGCACTGTTCCAGGCCAGGCCCCAGTGTGGAATTCTCTCCCCTGGAGACTCTTCAGAGGCCCGAGAGCCTGTGGACAGCCTGGAATTCAGCCAGGACCTCTGCATGGGGTTGCCTGGCCAGGGTCTTGCCCGGGAGGGGTTGTTTGTTTTTGGTGGAGTTGGGTTTCTCGCCCTGTTTACAAGCCTCACCAGGCACGCCTGGGGCCGCCACACAGGGCTGGTGACCTCCAGCTGCCATGAGGGTGTCCATGGGAAATAGCAGCACAGGTTGCTTTGAAATGATAATGGCTTTGTGGCAAAACTCCCTACCTCTCAGCTTGCCTCAGGTGCTACACAGATTGTCTTCTGTAGGAATCTCCCAATTCGTGGAGGATCTGGTGTTCCTGAGAACTGAGCCATATGCTCTGTGTGCCATGTGTTGAACTGTCACCATGATCCCACGAGGTGGGACCACCACTAGCTTCATTTTATAGCCCCAAACACCAGGACTTGGGAAGGCTAACAGGGGCCCAAGATCTTATAGCTTGTAGGTGGAGCTGAGATTCATGCCCAAAGTTCCCTGCATCCAGATCACAGATCTTAAACCCTGGAGGGCACTGACCCTGGTGTCCCCCTGGTGTCTGAGGCAGAATGGCCACATGAGCACCCTGTTATGGGTGGGGCAGAGGCAACGACCCTGCGGGCTTGACCTGAAGTGTGGGCCCCACTGCAGGGCTCTGCTGAGGTCATCGCACCTGGCATGTTGGGGACAAGTATTGGGTTCTGGATTTGGGTTGCCAGTTCCCAAAGAAGGAGGAGTTATGGGCCGGGCGACCCGGCTGAACATGTGGTAAATGATGCCCTTCACGGTGCAGTGCCTGGTGGCAGGCCCGGGGCGGCCTCCAGGCTCCATAGTGGCTTTGAGGTGTGGCCACTTCGTCTGGGTCTGGGGCCGTCACGCAGTGGGCTGCACCTGGACAGGAAGTCTCGCAGGAAAGCACGCCGGCCACGCTCTGCGGCCGTTTTCCTTCTTTCCCTCGTTCCCTTTGTAACAGACCAGGAGGAAAGCGGAAAACCACCAGAAACTAAATGCGTCCCCCGCCACTTCGGTTCATCTTTTCCCCAGGATGCCAGTGCAGGAGAGGCTGGTATTTTTAAAACCCTGCTTCTCTTTTAGACTCAACTGAAAGGCTCCGAGGTAATTAGCTGTTATAGAAAGACTCGATCGTCATTTAAAACTGCCTCGTGGGAGTGATCATCCTCTGTAGTGGGATGGGAACATGGCAGTAAAAATAGACCCTGGACCCTCTGTGCAGGAGCCAAAAGAAGCCAGCCCATTGGTTTAATGAAAAGGAGGCAGTGGGCCCCAAATTGCCGCTATCTCGCTTGTTAATTGGACAGAAATGTCATAAAAACAGTACGTTTTACTCTGCACATTTGAGGAGTCGGAAGAGCACAGACCATAAAGAAAAGTCAAGCGTTACTACCACCACGCGGAAGGACCTCCCCGTCTGGTTCCGGGGTGCGCGAATACCGTATTTTTCCGGGGAGGAGACGATACTTTTGGTAGGAGCCGTCTTACTCACAGGGGGCGTCTTAGCCACAGAGAAACGCGGCCGATGTTTATTGGTAAAAAATCAGCTCGTGCTGATGAGTAGTTTTATAAACCACTTTTTGTCACTCAGTAATATTTCATTCTTTCCCCCGTGTCATTAAATGCTCCTTTTAGTGGTAAAACGCTGCCTTCAATAAAGGCATCGTAGCTCACCTGTGAGAACCGCGGCCGTGACCAAGATGATGATGGTTAGGAGGAAGTTTGGTACAGTAGTCTCCCTTATTCGGTCAATCTTGGTCCAAAAATAACAAATGGAACATTCCAGATATGAGCAGTTCATACGTTTTCAACTGCACGCCATCACGAATGGCGTGAAGAAACCTCGGGCCGGCCCACTCAGGCCGCCCGCCCGCGGCTCTGCCCGCGTCTCCACGCCCATCAGCCCCCTAGTAGCCAGCGTGGTCATCAGGTTGACTGTCCCGGTATCGCAGTGCTTGTGCTCGGATAACCCTTATTTTACTTAATAGTGGCCCCAAAGCCATTCACACAACTTTTATTGCAGTATATTGTTATACTTGTTCTGTTTCATTGTTCATTCTTCCTGCTAATCCCTTACTATATCTAATTTATAAGTTAAACTTTATCCTAGGTATGTATGTTTAGGAACAAGCATGGCATACGGGTTGGTACCACCTGAGGTTTCAGGTGTCCACTGAGTGTCAGTCCAAATCCCCAGAGAGCAGATCTCCTGCAGGAAGCCCCTCTGGTTGGGTGGGTGGGGGTCATTTGCCCACCTGAGTGAGGTGCTGACCTTGATACATGGGGCCCCCATGTGATTCAGGGCTCTCTGGCCACCTGGTGTTTGCAGCTGCCCCAGAACAGACTGGGAGTGAAGTTTGGGTGCCCCTGGCGTGGCAAACGGATGGGGCCCCCTGGCTGCAGAAGCTGGGGCTGCCACTTGCCTGGGTGCATCTCCCCACTCCCCATATTCTGGAGAGATTCCATGGGGTTCCTGAAGTGGCCGGAAATCAGTAGGTAGCAGTAAGTCAAAAGGGGTGCCTTAGCACCGTGTAGCCAGTGCCTGTTGATGACTTCCTGAGTGCAGGTCCCGTAATGGACTCTGGGGTGCAGGGGGAGTCCGTTGTGGCGCTTGCCTTCTAGCTGGTGGGAAGACCATCCTGGAATGGTCCTAAGAGGAGGTAAAAGGCTGGCCGTGGTCCACGCTCACTCCTGTCTGGCCCCACCGGTGGCCTGGACACACAGGTCCTCCTCTGGCTCTCAGCCACGTGGCTCCTCATCAGGGACAGGGTTAGGTGTGTGGGGAGCCTTGGGCCCCAAGGCAGTGCCTGGTGGGCAGAAGGGGCAGGTGAGAGTGACAGACAGACAGGCATCACGTTTCCTCAGGACCAGATGCTGGGCACGGAGTCCTGGAGGGGATGGCAGTGGCATGACCTGCCCGTCACTCACTCACTCACTTCTGTACTATTGGGATTTCTTTTTTTTTTCTTTTTCTTTTTTTTTTGGAACAATGAGAATGCAACCTTAGAAAAATGTAATTAGTCTTTGATTCTAGACTCTAGAGCAGTGGTTCTCAACCTTCCTAAGGCCGTGACCCCTTACTACAGTTCCTCATGGTGTGGTGACCCCCGTAAAGTTATTTTCGTTGCTACGTCATCACTGTCATGTTGCTACTGTTATGAATCGTCATGTAAATATCTGATACGTGTTTTCTGATGGTCTTAGGTGACCCCTGTGAAAGGGCCGTTCGACCCCCAAAGGGGTCGTGACCCACAGGTTGAGAACCGCTGCCCTAGACTCTCCCAAGATTCCTCGCCTTTTAAAATGGTATCACATCTAAGTCACTGCCCCTGATCATTTTGTGACGAGAAGGTGTGTCCCGTATTTCCCATGGGAGAGGAGGGCGTGGCCTGCCGGACAGCCCTGGCCACTCTTGAACTTGGCAAGGCGTTTCATGTTTCAGTGCCATCGTGGCCCTCTGATTCGCCGCCCACCACTGTGAGCCGAAGGCGAAAGCGATGTTTGTCTGCGGTGTGATGTGGGGACCTGAGCTGCAGGTGAAAAGCGTGGACCGTGACTCTCCCCGCCAAATGAAGTGCGTTGGGTGTTGAATTATGTCTTTAGCATTTGAAAATGGTGGAACAAATCCCCAGTGTGAGCAGGCCCCGTCGTCGGGGTGGGGGCGTAAGGAGTACAGAGGAAACCAGATCGCTGGCTGTGTTAGAAGTTTTAGTGCCTCCACAAAGTGGCATTTTCTGCAAAGAGGGGACAGGGTAGCAGAGAGTGGCAAGGACAAAACCCCATAGAAACTCTCTTTCTCGGACTCTGGGGTAATGGGGCCACTGACCTAAATAAGGGCGTGAGTCTGCCAGGACAATGAGCTCACGCTGCCAGGATGGCCTGAATTGAGGCCATGGCACCTAACATTTACACACCGGCCCTCTGTGCCCTCGGGCCCCAGACAGCAGGAGGTCCACTGTCCCAAGACAGCCTGAAGGCCGCTGGCCCGCCCACCACAGGTGTCTTGGCACCAGGAGCCTGCTTGAAGGCTGAGTGACAACAGGCTAAATCCCTGGGCAGAGACACTAACAAAGCAATAGGATTCTCTCCTAAGAATCCCAACAAATGAGCAGACCTCGGTGGGCTCCACGGTGGGGTCCGAGAGAGTAGTTCTTGGTGGACGATGTAGAACATCACCGTCTAGTCGGAGTACAGTGGGAGACACACATGCAATTTCAAATTTTCAGAGCAGTTTAAAAAGGTGAGACAAAACAGGTGACCATTTGCTTTCATATTTTTTAACTTAACCCAGTACATCCAAAATCATGAGGTTCTACATTTACACATGTCATCAATGTAAACATCACTGAGGAAATGTCTTACGTTTGTTTTAGGTGTGCTTTGTAACCCTTAAGGGCACATCTGCGTTCGTTCGAACCATGTCATCGCAGGTGCCCGCGGCTGGCGTACTGGGCAGGTCTGGACGCTCTGTCACTGAGCATCTCTCAGAGTGAGCCGGGAAGGCTGCCGGGATGCTGTTTGGGCCGTGAGGTCACTGCAGCATTTCAGATAGGGTCCTCATAACATTCTCCTGCTATTTTTTCTTTTTAACGCTTTAAACCTTAATCACCTCAGTTATAGATAATAATTCTTTACCGTTTCATAGGGCTTTTCCGTTAGAGGATACTTGTCTTGTGTTCTTTGCACCTGAAGCCCTGTGAGGGAGGCAGGCAGGCCCCATTCCTTTGACAGATGGGGGCCGACGGTCTCCTGGGCGCTCGGCCCTAACGGACACGTGACTCCTCCCTTCTTGGAACTTAGGTCCCAGCGGAGGAACAACACAAATCCTCGTGTCCACATGCTCAGAACTGTCGTGGGACTAGGAACAGGGGCACAGTGATTCTTCCCCGAATGTCAGGGGAAGCTCTTTGGGGGAGGGGTGGTGGAGTAGGCAGATGCAGAACGGGGTGGCCATTGCCAGGCTGATAAATGGGGGTGAAGGGGACACCCATTCTGAATATGAGCCATTGGGGTTAGAACTGTGAACCTGGTGTGTCTGCTGTGCAGCCCAGACGGATTAGGCCACCTGCTTGCAATTCTTCCAGGTGTTTATCAGAGAGGGGTCTGGAGCCCAGGAGTGCAGGTTAGCCGCGCCTAGAGCAGCCATTCGTCTGGAAAAGTGGCGCCGGGAGAAGACCTGTGGGAGGGAGTTGGTAAGGGGAGCGGAGTGGGAGGGGGGAGGGGAGTCGGTGGGGGGAGGGGCCCGCCTGCCTCTCAGTGATCAGGTGACCGCAATTCCAGGTCCTTGCCTGCCTGCAGCTGCCGATTTTTTGTTTTGACATCTGAAATAAGACTGTTTTGCATTCCATTCCGTACTGTCATCACTCGGGTTCAGCAGGGATGTGTGCTGTAAGTGCTGCATGCACTATTTCGGCTGTAGTTACCCAGGAGTCCCAGTGGAGTGATCAGCACTTGTGGATGTTTCCAGCCCAGGTGAGCTGACTGCCCGTCAGGGATCTCAGTGCAGAATTCCAACCCAGACAGTCTGCTGGGCTCTTGCCTTTTGTCCACACAAGGCCCTTGGCCACCTCCAGGGAAGGCCCGGGACAGGGCCACACGCCCTCCAGGAATGGCGAGCCTTCTCTGCACTCAGCAGTTTTTATTTTTATCTCATCAGTGTGTTCCTCTTTTGAAAGTGTGAATCCCAGTGACCCGAGTGAGCTGTCTGCCTGGGCCCGGGCCAGTGGGACTAGGTTACTCCAGTTCAGAGGCAGCCCTGGGCAGGGGCGGCCGCCATGGAGGTTCCCTGTGTGACTCAGTGGGGGTGGGCTGCGGCAGGCTCGCCCAGGCCAGGGGCACAAGTGGCCTACCAGACGGACAAGTTCTCAAACTGGGAAAATGTTCTTCCAGACGCAAACTGGAGCCTGTGTTCCCCATCTTGCACCCCCTTCCTAGCCGCCCTTTAAAAGAACAAGCAAAGCTTGCAAAATTCAGATGTTAATATTTTGGAACACGGAATCCAGTGTGGGCACCTCTTGGAGTTTGGCTGTTGATAGAGGTCAGGCCCGCTGGCTCTGGCCGTCCCACTAGATTGTGTAAGAACATGAATCAGAACAGCGGGGTGTCCTGCTCTGAGCTGGGTGTCGGGGGGTGGGGTGCATGCTCTCCCTGGAACAGAGTGGTCGGCAGGGTGTGCCCCAGGCTCTTGGGGGAGGGGATGGTAGCATTTTAGACACAGGAAGGCAGGCACATGGCCTGCCCTGCCCTTCTGTTGGCTGATGCCTGAAACTCACTCGAGTCAGAGGGAAGGAAAACAGTATTTGTGCTTCCCCACCCCCCACCGCCGTACCAGGGCCCGTGTTAGGTCCGTTTCCCACATAGGCCCATGAGTTCCGCACAACTGTCCTGTGAGCTCATCATCATTAGAGGCACTCTGCCTTCCACAGGGCAGAGGTTCTCCAAGTGTGGTCGCTGGGCCAGCAGCACCAGCATCCCCTGGGAACTCGTTAGAAGTGCGGATTCTCAGCCCCCGCCCACAATCTCCAGAATGAGGACTCTAAGAGGGGCCCAGCTCTGCGTTCTAAGGAGCCCTCCAGCCAACCCTGACGCGCGCCCTGAAGCTTGGGAAGCCTTACACGAGGTGAAGAGCACACACCTGGAGCTAGTCTGGACCCACCTCTCAGACGTATGGACAGCCTGTCTGCCCCTCAGTGTCCTCATCTGTAGATTGGGGGTGCTAATAGTACCTACTTCATGAGGACATGTAATACATATTATATTATGTAATGTGTGTCAAAACCAGGCACAGTGCTGGGCACGTGGTAAGCACGCCCGAAGCGTTTGCTCTGACTCGCTGAGAGTCAACCAGCTTGGATCCCAGGTCTGCTTGACCTCACAGCCATCTCATTTTATTGTACCCACTGTCGTGTAGAAACGTAAGTCACTGAGATGGTACACCGTCTCATTCGGGCAAAAATGCAGGCTGCTCTGGAGGCTCAGACCAGCAAGGGGGTTTCCTTCCTCATCCCCAGCTCTGGTTTCTCAGCAGGAGCTGAGCTGCTGAGAACCCCGAGGGAGGGACGTTTAAGGCCATGTCTGAGCTTAGCATACGTCCTGTGCTGTTACTGATTAGCCCTGTCTGCCCAGGTACGCCGGAGGGTTCCTTCCTCCTGTTGGTGGTGGTTGTCAGGCAACTTAGTGGAAATGTCTGACCTTTCCTGTTACTGGGTTTAGTGGGAGGCCGGGAGTCACCACCAAATGCCACAGGCCAGAGGGATCGTGTGGTCCGCCCTTGTTCAGGGCACATTAGCAGGAGGCCGGGTGTGGTTTGTGGGCAGGGCCTGGCCCCGGAAGTACCGTGCTCCTTGACCTGGTGCTGCCTCTTTTGGGACTTGGGGGTGGCTGTGGCCACAGGAAAGGGCTGGCTGAGTGTCTGGATGTCCTGAATCCTGGCCACATCGCTTTCCATTTCATCCTGACTAAAACGAGCTTTTAGCCCCGTTTTGCAGACGTGGAGAGAGTGGCCATGACAAAACACCACACACTGGGCGGGGTACGGGTTAAACAACAGAAACTTATTTTTTCATGGTTCTGGGGACTAAATGTGGGGGTTTTTTCTGTCACCTTGGCTTGTAGGTGACTGTCTTTTCTTTGTGTTTTCATATGATCTTCCGTCTACAAGGGCCATCCAGAAAAAATCCAGCCATAAATGCCTCTATTTTTTGTATTGCATGGCTGGATACTTTCCGGACAGCCCTCATAGATGTGACTGTGTCCAAGTTTCCTCTTCTTATAAGGACATGAGTCACTTTAGATTAGAGCCACTCTAATGGCCTCATTTTAACTTAATGACCTCTTTAAAGGCTCTACCTCTGTTACAGTCACATTCTCAGGTACTAGGCATTAGGACTTCCATATACAGATTTTTTTGAGGGGAGGGGCACAATTCAGAGAGTTTCAGGAGGAGAATTCCCAGGAGACAGCACGTACCAGCACCAGGTAATGGCTAGAGAGAGGGAAAGATGGACTCTAGAAAGCGCTTTTACATGGGTTGGGGGCAGAGCGTCGGGGCAGGGAGTGTGGTCAGGCTTCCCGGAGCACAGCTGGCCCTTCTGGTCTTGGAAAGGAGGAGTGGCATCTCCTCTGAGTGGAGGGGCAGCAAGGCAGGTGGGACCGATGTGTAAGAAGGAGAGGCGGTCGTGTTGTTGATTGGACATCATGGCTCAAGGTCTGCTGGGCTGAGTACGCTCAGTTTGTGCCATCTGGCTTTTCAAACGGAGGTTCCACCAGAAGTAGATGTCCGGTTGAGAAGTGAAAGTTGAGCTGTCCTGTCTTGTACCTCACCAAGCTCCTGGGAGTCTCCCCGCAGAGCCCGCCGCACCCAGACAATCAGGGGATTCTTAGACGTGTCCCCCGTAAAGCTGGCTGTTGTGGAATCTTCCTGAAAGTGGCATCCTGAGTTAGCTGTCAGACCTTCACTTGGTGGCCCTTGAGGTGTGGTGCCCAGGCTGGCCACATCCGCCTCCCCTGGGAACTTGTTCAAAATACAAATTCTCAGCCCCCCTCCCCCGCAATTCTCAGCCCCCCTGTACCCCCCCCAATTATCAGCCCCCCTGTACCCCCATACCAGACCCACCTCAGGGGAAACGTCTGGGGTGGGCCCAGCAATCTGTGTTAACGACCCCCCAGGGGATTCTCACTGAAGCCTGGGAGCCACTATCCCGAACCCCAAAATACAAGCAGGCGGGCTCTCGGCAACGAACACGGGAGCCCTCAAGCAGCCGTGTCCGCCGTCCCCCGCCTGTTTCCTGGAAGAGCTTTGGAAACGTCAGCCGGAGCTCCCCGAGCCTGGAGCTCCCCGAGCCTGGAGACCTGGGTACAGTGAAGAGGGCCCCGTTTTGCAGGGGCGCCGTCCATGGTTCGGGGTCAGCGGTTTCTGCTGGGAGCCTGACTGCATGCGAGGTGCCGGGCCAGCCGGGGGTGCAGCGGGGGCACCGAGGGGACGGGCAGGGGCCGCCTGGGCCTCCTGAGCTCGGCGTTTGCAGCTGAAGACAGAGCAGGACTGGAGGGGCCCGAAGCGGGCCGGGGTAGGGTTTCACACAGCAGCTGGAAGTCATAGCGGTGGCGTCGGGACTGCGGCTTTGAAGGCTGGTGAGATGCTCCCGTTAACGAAAACCAGCTGCGCGGCCCCCCAGCCGCCGTCCCCGCCATGACTGGGCACCGCGCGGGGTCACCGAGCCTCGGGTGCTCCCTGGGGTACCCCGACATGAAAGCTTGGCCGCGCTGGCCACCGCGGTTACTTGTAAGAGGCTTGACTGACCTCTGGGCTGCCGCTCACAGTGAGGGCGCCTAGCAGCCGCCCTTAATGGCTGGAGGGAGGGGGTACGCTTCCTCCTCCTCATAATCTGGGGGGGACAGAGTTCCAGAGACCAGCCGTGTCCCCACGCGTGTGAAGCGGACTCCTCTTCCTCCCTGTGGATTAGGGAGCACTTGCAGAAATCACGCAGGGCAGGCGCTGGTGGGAGTCTGAATCAACAGCAATTTTGCAAACGTTGTTTGAAATCTTCAAAATGCACACAGCCCTTGAGTTCCTAGAAGTTTATTGTTTGAAACAGTTAAAGGTATTTGGAAAGTAGTATGTGCAAAGTTTTTCACCAAAGGGATCATTAGAACAGTGAAAAATTTGAAAGTCTTGGTGGCCAACAAAGTTTATTCTAGCCTAGAGCAGCATTTACATCTACATATATATATAAATCCATTGAAAGTATATCAGATCATAATGACATTGAGTCGTGTCAGTTAATAATGACAATAATTGATAATTTATTGGCAATTTAAAAACAAACAGCATATGCAATATGATTTCAATTTTATAAAATGTATATATTTATTTTTTAAAAGTCTAAAAGAAGATACATCAAGATGTTAATGGTAATTCCTAGGTAGCAGGAATACGGCTAATGTTTCTTTTATTTCTCTGTGTGTGTGTTTTCTAAATTTTCTGCAGTTGAATGTGTTCTGTAAAGGACTTCTTTTAAAAACAAATACATGGAGTATTCCTTGGAAATATGCTCTCCTAATTGCTGCTCGAAACAACTCCCTGCCCAGAGAATCTTACTGGCCTGGGCTGTGTTACCCGATGGGATGAACACTGGCTTTTGGCTAATTTGCGAGGCCACTGCCTCTGATAAAACCCCGAGGTGGATTTCGTCTGGCCCGAGAGGAAGAGGAGCCTCGCTAAGAAGTGGGGGGTCAGCGTTGAAAGCTAGACGAGGCGTCTGGCGAGAGCGTTGAGTTGGCACCACAGACGGTGCATTGTGTTAAACACCTTCCTCATTTCCAGTGTGTTCTGGAAGCGGAAATTGTTTCTCTCTTGTACTTTCAGTTCATCTCTCACTCTTTCCCAGAAAAAATAAAGTAACTAAGTTCCAAAGATGGTGGCGATGAGCCGTTGAAAGCAGCAGTTTTGAGCCTCGCTGGGCGTACGTGACACCCAAGTTGTTACAAAATGCTGGGTGCTGGGCAAAAGTGGGAGAGCCAGTGTCGTTTCTGCGGTGATGTGCACCCCCAGGAATCGTTCATACTGGGTGCTCTGTGAACCGACCACCTTATCTTGGCTGAGGGGCTTCAGTAAATGAAAGCTTAAGGGGGAGCCCGAGAGAAAGCCCTGGAAGACAAGCCTCAGCACGGGGCGGGGAGCGCGGAGGAACTCGCAGAACTGGGGCCTGAGGCTCGCCCGGGCGCCCTCCCGTTGAAAATAAGAGGAGTTCCTTCGAGGCCAGCCTTGGTGTGGAATCGCCTCGGAAATCGAACCGCTGGGCTGCAGCTCACTTTGAAATGCATCACGCAAACTGACAGATGGGGGCATGGTTGGGTGGGTGGGTGTGTGAGAAAGTGAGTGTAGTAGAATGCTGGCAGTAGGATGTGGTGGAGGATGTGTAGGGGTCCACTGTACACCTAAATTTCTGAAGGTTTGAAAAACTGTAATTAAAATGTTGGGAGCAAAACAGGCAGAGCAACGAGGTGGCAAAGCCTAAACTTGTGGACATTTACCAAAAAAATACTAGGTAACAAGGAGTCTTCTCTGAATCCCAAAATACTAAAAGATGGGGACCCCCCAAAAAGCCCTAAACTCTTAATTATTGCCTTGACAGCTGGCCAGCCTGCACGAACAACAAAATGTGCGTTCCTGGCTCGCACACGCACATAAGGAAGTACGTACAATGCAAAAGATTAAAATGTTGAAAAGCGGAGTTCCCAGGTGGCGCAGTGGCTAAGCCTTCGGCGCTGTCACCGCTGCGGCCTGGGTTCGATTCCCAGCCAGGGAACTACCCACATACAAATAAATAAATAAATAAATAAATAAATAAATAAATAAATAGAAATAAAATGTTGAAGCCTCGTGAATGCAGAAGGAAGACACGAGGAAAAACAACACGAGACCAGGTCCCACCTGGAAGAGCACACACACCGCGTGGCGCTGAGCACGTTGCTAAAGGCAGACCATAGGGATGCGGGGCCACAGGGG
>PVJL010008027.1:0-52573 GCA_004026885.1 Lyroderma lyra
TACCAAGCCTGGCAGATGGGCCTTGGGGAAAAACCACAGCCAGAATCTCCCAGAATAGCTCTGGGGACCTGCACACTACAAGACGCACTGCCCTGTTAGCCAAATATCCTGGGAAGTGTGGTAGGAGCAGGGGTGGAGGCACAGATTTAAGTCTGGAAAAATAATAAAAATTAAAGTTAAATGTGGAATCCTATGATGAAAATTCCAGGGGATTGTAAGGAAGTTCCCTTGAGACATGTATATCCACCTCCTTGCTTCTGTGGGGGGGTGGCGTGCAGTGGAGGGTGGGGGTGGCCTCCTCCCCACAAAGGCAAGCACGAATTTGGGTTCATGCCCATGCCTGCCACCTCTCTGCTGTAAGACCTTGGCAAAGTGACTTAACTTTTCCTGAGTGAGTCCACTGTACAAAACAGAGATGGTACCATGCTGGGTGACTGAATGCCATCACCGGCACACAGTAGGCATCCCATAAATGGCAGGAGATGATTGTGACAAAATTACATTTCCCTACCCCAAAGGTCTTGGTACAGTAGCTACTTTCAAGGGCTGGATTCGTGCTCTGGCAACCAGGCCCAGGGGCTGTGCAGGGCCCCAGGAAGTGTCCCTGGTGAGGGCATTGATGTCGCCATGGATGATCAGGAAGAAACTCCTCCCTCCCACCCCGCAGAGACCTCCAGGATCTCCTGGCTCCCCCTCACTCTATGTTCCTGGATCCATCAGCCTGGGTCAGGGATGCATTTATCTCGTAGCACAGCCCAGGGGAACTGAGAGTGGCAATCATGAGCCCTGGTGCTGGCACCCCACATCCACAGCCATGCACCCCGTCTGCGCCTTTCTTTTAAGAACTGAAATGTGTGTGGCAGAAGAGCACTGGGTTCTGAGGATCTGGGATGGAGTGTTAGAGAGGAAGCATCCGCCAGGTCCTAGGCTCTTCTCCCTCACTCGGGTGGGGCAGCCATCTGCAACCGGTTTGGGGCGGAGGGAGTGGGCCATCTCTCCTGAGGGAGAGGCTCTGAGCCAGAGCCAGACGCCCAGCTTGGAGGCCTGCTTTTCCTGCAGAGGCTTAGCTACTGCAGCCACCACTGGACAAAAAACCCTGGATGTGCTCCCAGATATGCCGCCAAGACAGCAGGAGCACTGGAAACTGCAGATCGTGATGGGAGGTGGTTCTCACCCTGGTGGGATCTTCCCACTCCGCAGGGGTCGCGGGGCAGGGCACCTCCCTGGGAGTACTCACATGAAGGAACAGTGTTAACTTGAACCACAGAGTGTGCCCCATAGAGCCTGGGCCTCAGAAGGCTGAAGGGCTGTGGGGCCCATTCTTGACCTTGGCCTTGAGTCTCTCCCTTCGAATATCTCCACTGTACCAGAGCTTCAGGAATAGCCTATTATTGCCAGTACTACCCTGCACCCCTTGCCTACCTCCATCTGTTAAATGAACAGGCAGCCCCATGGGCTTCACGCATTCTAGAGGTCCCAAACTTCAGTCCCTCCTGCACCCCCTTAGAGGTAATTTCACTGCATAAGCACATGGCTTATGTGCTTCCTAGCTCAGTATTTTCCTCAACCAGTCTCACTTTTTAAATAAGTTTTCCATCCTAAACAATAACATCTATGAAGTATAGTTTTGAGGGGCTAGTAATCTTTTATTCCCTGATAAACATAAATATATAACTATTGAAATGACATACAAATTATGTCATATATACATACCACACTGGGAAATAATGAACCACCCCCCCAAAAATGCCACCGAGTTGGGCAGGACAGATTATACGAAGCAGTCTCTGCCTGCTGGCCCATGGGCTGGGTCCCTCCCAGAGTGGGAGGTAAGAGTGCCAAGGAGGAGAGGATATTTCCTGACTAAGGGCAGACAGCCAAGTGACTGACCTAAGAGCATTAGCTTTTAGTTCTTCAGGAAAAAGTTAGGGCATCAGATGGGGCACTAGGTCCATTGGGATTAAGATCTGATCAGTCAGGAGTCCCCTCCTACCTCCTAATGATAGAGGATCTGCGGATATGTGGGTTGCCCAGGTGATCCTGCAGCCTGGAGGGCAGCCAAGGACATGGACCAGAGGTAGCTCAGCTGGTCTGGCATGCTTGGACCCCTTCTCAGACAAAGGGGGCTGCCCACTCCTCCAATACAGGGATTCCCAAACGCCAACATGCTGGGCCCTACCCAGAGGGTCTGATGCAGGGGGTCTGGGGTGGAGCCCTTGATTCTGCTTTTCTAACAAGTTCCCAGGTGATGACAACACTGACGCTGCTGGTACAGGGACCATACTTTGAGAACCTGGCTAGGGTATGGGGTTACCTGAACCTGGAGAGAGAAGATTCTGAAGTATGGACAATGCAGAGTGAACCTCCCAGGATGATGAAACCAAAGAAAATTACTCAGATACAACTAGTGTGTGAATTCCCAATGCCCAACACTGAGGCTACCCAGAAGCAACCACATGGCAGGTCTCTGGTCACTGCTGGTTCCAGTAAATATTTCCCTGAGATCTCTAGAAGAATCCCCACCTAAAACGGTGTCACATCCAAAAAAGACCTGGTTAGGAAACAGCAGCATGGCCTGCAACTGAGTTCTGTGGGAGTGACCTACGGACTGTGCTGGCTCCTCCTTTGTCCCGATGGCCCTGGTGACTCAGTATAAGGACTGGGATTTCTCTGCACCCCTCCCACCCCCATCTCACCATCCCAGGTGCAGGCAGACTAAGGGCAACAGAGGGCAAACCACTGTGTTTATCCCTAAGAATATGGCCTAGTGGACAGAGATCCCTTCCTGAGCACACATGTGCCAGGTAGCACGCAGGGTGCAGGGACAGAGGTCTTGTCCACAGGGACTCTGCAGTCCTTTGGTGGTTGGTGATCGATGAGGAAGCAGATAGTGTGTTAGACTGTGTGCGAGGAACTGGTACAGGAGAAGCGTGAGAGGAGAGGGGTACAGAGGTGGCACACCTGATGTCATCTGGGCAGGCAGGTGTGGGGGGAGGATGGTCCTGCAGAGAGAGCTGTGGAGGTGTGGCTGGACCAAAGGGAGAAGTGACTAGCGGTTAGACAGAGCAGGAGGCCTCAGGGGACCATGAAGGGTCTCTCCAGCCACACCGAAGAGCCCGTTGCTGCTCCAAGCAGCCGGGAAGGCTGAAAACTCTAAGGTTGGTGCCTGGATTAGATGCAAGTACGGGGTCCCCTGCCCTCCCCTCCAGGAGTGTCCCCCAGGCTACTGCTCCATAATAATAAGCGGTAACTTTGCAGGAAGTGACCAGAGACCCCTTCGGTGGGGCAGATGGTGACTTGGCCAGCAGGGAAGACTTCAAAGGGTGAGGCAGGGCTGTGGAGGGCTGAAAGGGCAGGTGCTTTGAAGGGGAAGCGCTGCAGATGGTGCCCTTTAAGTCTTGGACAGATCAAGGGCCTCGGGGGGTCCTGACACTTGGGGGAAGCCTCTGGTATGGAAAGGTCAGCCCCACACGGCCCGAGATCACTGAGGACCAGCGACTGGGCAGGGAGTCTCCAAGCCAGCTTGGAGGGCGGGAAGGAAGGGGAGCAGTGCCTGTGGCACACATGAAACCCAGACACACAGCCAGGCACCTGAACGGGGGCCAGCCACGGCCTAAGGAACCAAGTTCTAGAATCGAGATGATAGTAAAAACAACAGCTACCCCTTCCTTGCATGGTGCTTATGATGAGCCGGGCACTTCTCGTAGCACTTTAAATTTCTGAACATAGTTAATCCTCAAAACAACCCTAAGCCTTAGCCTGTTATTACTCCCATTTTTAAGATGAAGAGATGGAAGCACAAAGAGCTAAGTAATTCTCACGGCCACATCCTGGGGCGTGGCAGGATCAGCGTCAACGAGCACAAACAGACCTCCCTAAGCCCTCATCACAAACACTTTGTTAGTAGAGATCTTACAGGTCACCTGGCCCAGTCCCCTTAGCTTACAGAGGGACAACTGAGGCCTAGAGGGACTGAGTGGTTTGGCCACGGGTACTTAGCTGGTTAGTTGCATCATGGAATTGGGAACCAAAAGAATAACTCGGTGAAGATGATTTAGTAGGTGACAGGGCCTGGAACTGGGGGAGAGGCCCAAATCCCCCTGCTGCTGTCTGCTGGTCTTCCTGGGCATGCCTGCTCACTGCCTTCATTGCTACCCCAAGCCCTGCCTCATCTTGGGTCTGCAGTGCCCATGTGGATGTCGCTCGGCACTCTGGCCTCTCAGAATTCTTGCCCCTAATGACCTCCTTGCCCTTGATTTTGGTGACCTTTACCTCCACTCTGCTTTAGCTACACATGCACACGCACATGCACACACTCACACACACACTCACACACACACCACACACGCACGCACTCACGCACACACGCACGCACACACGCGCACACACTCACACACACACCACACACGCACATGCACACGCGCACACACACCACACATGCACGCACACACGTGCACACACTCACACACACACTCATGCACACACGTACACACTCACGCACACACGCACACGCACACTCTCACACACACACACTCGCACACACACTCAATCCCTATATCCCTCCTCTAGCTCTGACCACAGCCTCCCAGCCTTCCGGCTCTCTCATCCCCACATCCCCAAGCTTCTCAGAGACTTCCAGAACCACTCTTCCTCCAAGCCCACAGGCCACCTGTCTATGTACCCCTCTCGACGCTGGGCCCCCTCTCAGCAGTACCCTCCTCAATCTTCATCATCCATCCCCACATTGTCTTCTACATGGCGGAGCCCCAGTGCTGGGGTCAAGGCCGTTCTCCACCTTCACCATCCTGCTCTACAGTCACCAGGCCTGCTGAGGGCAGACACAGCACCATGCAGACTAGGGCTACTCGGGACACGAGGGCTCCCCCCCACAAAAGAGAGTCATTCCCACCCTGAGCTCCTGAGCTAGTACTGAAGAACATCAACCTTGATGGCACACTGAATTCACCAGGAGAGCCTGAAAGGGTTCTAATGCCAGGGTTCTGATGCCCCAGTGCCTGGGCAACAGGATTTGTAAAGAATCCCTGGCAATTCTACAAACCCACACAGGGGAATACTACTCAGCTGTACAAAGAAACAAACTTTTGATACATGCACATGGGTACCCCTCAAAAACTCTGTGCTAAATGGAAGAAGCCAAGCACAAAAAAGGACATGTTATATAATTCTATTTATATGGAATTTCCAGAAAAGGTAAAACTAAAAAGCAAGAAAATGTACCTGAGTTTGGGGGTGAGACTGACTCAAGATGGGCCTGAAGGAACTTACGGACTTTAAGACTGGACTGTGGGGATGGTTGCACAAGCATTATAAATTTGCTAAAAATAACTGAAGCGTACACTTACAGTGGATGAACCGTATGGTATATAAATGATCCCAAATAAAGATGTTAAAAGCGGGGAAAAGGAAAAGGGAAAACCCAACTAATGAAATTTAAATTTTATTTCATATTAAAAATAAAATTCCCCTGGTGATTCCAATGAGTAGCCAGAGTTGAGAACCCAACTCAGGAGGCCCGACACCTACAGAGCCCAAGGTCATGTTCCTTCCCCTCTGTCCCTCCATGGCACAAGGTCTGTGCCCATCATAAACCTCTGCACATCGCAGGCCACCTTATTATTTTTTGAGCTAATGGATATGCACTCGTAGACTTAGTCCCTTGAATTAGTGACACGGAGAATGCGCATTTAATGAGTGCCAGCCACGCGTAAGTCTTTCATTTATGTTTTCTCATCTAACCCTTTTATCTCCCAGTGCTTGTGAGGTGGGCGGAAAGCTCCCTATTGCACACAAGGATCTCCTTGTGGTGCAGTGCATTGTCTGGGCCGCACAGCCACTGCTCGGCAAAGCCGGGCCTGGAGACTGTGGCACATGTGATCCAAGGCCCGAGCAGCCTCTGGGCCACCACGCACTGACCCTGAATCCCAGCCACTAGGGCCTAGAAGGAGCAGCTGGACCCAAGGTGGGATGGCCCTCAGCCCTTTCCCCAGCCCCCTCCAACTTCAGGATTGCTTTCATTTGACATCCCCCCCAGTGCAGCAGTCCGGAACAGAAGTGCTTGACACTGCTGATCGACCAGGTTCATAAAAGGAACACAGTTTCCCTAGCACTCAAGCAAAGCTGTTAGCCCCTGGCAGGGTTCCAGGGTCTGCACTCCAGCAATGCAGCCCAGACACGGGGAGAGGGATGCCAAAGCCCTTGGGCACACAGAGGAGTCAGCCGGGCTGAGAGATTCAAATCGAGAGGGGTTCTTGCCAGCAATGCCACCAAGCAACATCCTGTCCTCGGGAGAACGGTTCCCCGCTGAGATGCCCTGAAACCCGGCTGAGGGCCTCACGTGGCTGCAGGGGTGGACGTGTGTGCCAAACTGTCAATACTGACCCCGGTGGGGACAGTGTGATGGAGAAAACACTAACCGACAGCCTGGAGGGTCAGGGTTCCAGCCTCGACGGGGCTCTTCACCAGCATGTACGCCACCCACCCTCTGCAAGCCTCAGTTTCCTCATCTGTCAAATGGGAACCATAACCCCTCCCTACAGGACTGTTAGGGAGTCCATAAAGCCCTCAACCAAGTCGGAGTTGAAATCTTCCTCTTTAGACCAAAGCTTTCGGGTTTTTCAAACCTCCAAGGTCACATGCGTTTCCCATGGGACTACAAGAAATTATGGATGGAAAGAAGGACCAATGGGAAGTCTGGGCTGGGAGTCCGGACCCGGGTTCAGTTCTCCCTTTTCTATGAAGAATCTTTCATGACGCTGGAGGTGCTCTGAATCCCTAAACTTTGTCCTTTCCCCTCTCTGGGCCTCAGTTTCCCCTTTTGTAAAATGAGGTGGTTGGGAGAGGTGTCTCTCAGGGCCCCACAGACTCTGACAGCCAAAAACTCTATTGGGAGAACAAAGCAGGCCCCTCCAATTGCAGCGGAGTGCTGTGTTAACGGGGCGCAGGACCGGCCCTCCCCGTCTTCACTATCAACCTGTTTCACACTCATTTTAGAACATTTGTCGCTGCTGTAAAAGGCATTCTTCCAGCAAAAGCCTCTTCAGTGTTTGGCAATGAGTCATTCCCCTCTGGAGGTCAAGTTCCCTTTGTGCCTCTCTTGGGGCCTGAGAAACAAGAGAGGTGGGAAGATGAGGGCCAGTTTTGCCTGGGAAAACCTTGCTTGTTTGGAGAACCACAGATGGTAGGGCCACACACTTCTGCTTTTCAAGCACCTCCCTAAACACCTCTCTCTGTGCATGAACTTTACAGTTTACAAAGCTCTTTCAAATCCATGACTCATCTGATTTTGGCAAGAACCCTGCAGGGAAGGCATGGGAAGGGTTATTGTCCTCATTTCATAGGGGAGGAAACCCCAGCTCAAAGAGGTGGGGTGCGTTCTCTAACACCGCACAGCCAGTGCATCCAGTGGCCTCTCCTTCCCACGGGAGAGACAGAGCAGAGCCTCCAACAGGTAAGTGCAGGGCTGCAGTGGAAGCCTGGTCCAGTGATTCCCAGAACTCTGTCCTCACTCTCCTCACCAGCCCCCACCCCCTGCTGCCAGAAGGGGCGGGTCCTGTCTGACTCCTCCTACTGAGGACCACCTGGACACCTGACTTACATATTTCTTCCCCACACCACTCAGGATTTTTCTCTTGGGCAGCCAAGCACACCTGGAATGTTCTGCCTTATTGGGAGGCTCTAAGTATCAAGAACACATGCAGAAGGAGAAAGTAGGAGCTATTATGTAAGGAGAATAAGAAAGGCAAGATATCATTTTACACTCATCTGCGTGGGAAAACTTTTTACTTCGTAAGGATGCGGGGAAATGGGAATTTTCAAACACATGGGTAGGACTAGAAATTGGAGCAGCCTTTCTAGAAGTCAATTTGTCTCAATATTTTAAATGATGGAGTTATTCCACTTGCAGGAATCCACTACAAAGATGCACACCTTGGTGGGAAGATGTTGGCTGTGACATCAAAAAGCTATAAATATCCATAGGGGTCTAGTTTCATAAATGCCCATGTATCCATCTGACAACACCATGGCCCATTAATAAGTATAAGGTCAATCAAGATCCCTAAGGTCTCTTGTAAAGTGAAAAATGCAAAACATACAGTGTGAAGCTATTAGGTTTAAACAGATATACTGAAAAAGTTCTGGGCAGATGAACAGCAAACTGAGAGCGGGGATTCGCTCGGAAAGGAAGGGGGATTTAGAGCAACCCTTTTATTTTTTTACTATATATATTTTGACACTGTTTTTTTGTTTTGTTTTTGCACAAACCCAAACCAAAACAAAAATTTGCTTTGTATGATGTATGCTTGTAAGCCATTAAAATAAACCAAAAGCCCACCTAATCAACACTAGTGACACTGGGATATTTGTTCCAACCTAGCTTCTCCCCAGAACTCTGCTCACAGAAGTGCTGCTGGTGGCACACCATGCTTTTACATGGCCATACAGCATCAGTGACGAGGACAACAAATCCACAGGGTGAGGGCACAAGCCCCACGATTTCGTGAAAAGGCACAGTGAAAGGGAAGGGTTCACTTCCAAGCTATTTAAGATGCAGGTCGTCATGTGTCCCCATAGGCAAAGCCCTCAGCCAGCAGCTCTGCTCTGCCAATGGCAACACAACTTCACTACTGCTGATAAGAGCGTGTTCAAGGGCCCTGTGGTACTGCCCATCCCGGCCGGGCCTGTGGCCCCTTGCCTACAGATGACATGGCCTGACGGGTAGTGAGAGCACATCCCCCCAGCGAAGCTTACCTCCGAAAACCTCTGCACGTCTTGTGTGAGCGTGCCCACTCGCTTCCACTGGAAGTGCTTCAGCAGCTTCAGGATGGCTGGATTCACCGCATTATCCGACGGGACAGTCCGGAAGAAGTAAGGGTACTTTTTCTTATCAGCTAGAACAGGTGTAGTCGCAGCAAAGGAGAGCTGAAAACACAGAGAGATGACACTTACTGAGGGTCTCGGGGCCCAGAGCTTTCGGAGCAGAATGGGGAGAGACCTTTGGTTCTGACTTGGGGAGCACGCACACAGGGCAAGACATTTTTAAGCCTTTTTGTGGTCAAAGTAATAAAATGGAAGATAATATTTTTCAAAATGCAAAATAAGGGGGAAAAATGAACCAATTACGTAACCCTCCCCAAAGAACCACCGTCAATGTTGCAATCTATTTCCTTCTGGTCCTTTATCCATGAACAGAGAATTTTTTTTCCAAAAATATTCTTAGGATCATTCTACCACACAATTTAATTGCTTTTTCCCTAACTTAACATTATCCTACAAGTAGATATTTGTTTAACCATCCTGTTAATAACTCCTTGTAAACATTTTAATAGCTGCATAATATTCCAGTATATGAAAATACTATAATTTACTGAACCATCTCTAAGTTGAGAGCATTTAAATTGTTTCTAATTTGTCATTATTGTCATATTATTCTGTAAGTATCCTTTTGCACAGCAATTCCCCCCTCCCCCTAAATTTCAAGCTATTTCTATAGGATAATGTCTGTGATATAAAATTTCCTAGATAAAGGATATGATGTTTTAAAGACTTGACACTTATTTCCAAAAAGGACTGTAATGATTTACACACCCACTAGCCTGGTATAATTAGAGGGACAATTTCACCACTTTCTTGTCACCAGAAGGAAATAAAACATTTTTCTATCTAATTTTGTAATGATCTATCACTTAAAAAGTGGAATCATATTGCATTTGTTGGTTTTGCATAACTTTTAATCTTTTTCCATGTGGTCGTTAACTAGTAGTATCCTATTTTTAGGAATTGCTTTTTTATGTCTTTTGTTTCTTTTTTGAGTGGTATTCTAATGCTTTTCTTATTGAGTTTAATGAAGACTTTTATATGTATAGCATTCAAACTCAGGCTGTTACAGTTGCTGCAAATATCCTTGTTTGTTTGCTTTATCACTTTGTGTGTGTGTATTTTAATTTATACTCAGTAGTCAAATCTGCCCATCTTTCCCTTTATGGTTTCTTCTTTTTCTTTTAAGTGCAAGCCGCTAAATTGGATTTTAATTATCTGTCCTACAAGGCCCAACTTAAATGTCACCTCTTCCACAACATTTTCTCTGATCTCTGCATTCCCTCAGCTTCATCTATAGAAGGTGCATATCAAACTCTGATCTTTGCAGTGTGATGGTGGGGAAATGCTATCTTGTAGTTTGAATTTGTATTTATCTTATTACAAATGAGGGTGAGTATCTCTTCCTATGTTTAAGAGCAATTTGCAGTCTGGACTGTTCCCATCCTCTGCCTGTTTTCCAATTTGAATCGTTTTTTCTTATCAGTTGGTAGAAGTGATCTTTTACACTAAGAGAATCAGCCCTTTGTGATGTAAGTTGCTAATCCTCCCCTGCCAGTTTGTACTTTTCCTTTTGATGTTTCTTATTGTGTCTTTTGCCATATAGACGTTTCTGTTTAATGTGGTTGAATTTATTAAATTTTATGTCTTCAGGTTGAATATCATGTAGAAAGGCCGTTCCTACACTGATACTGCAAAAGAATTCCTTCCTGGTTTCTTCTAGTCAGTCTGTCCTCTCTCCCTCCCTCCTCTGCTCCTCTTGCCTTCCCTCCTTCTCTCTCTTCCTCCCTCCTTTCTTTCTTTCTTTCCTTTTTGTTGTTGTTGTTGTTATTGTTCCCTTTAAATCTGTGATCTAGAGACAGCATGGCTGAAGCAAGACCACTCTTGGCTTTGTCCACCAGCTTTGTCCCCGAATGCTTGCCTGTCCCTATAGCAGTTCTAGACCTAATACATCGCAGAATGCAATTTCAGTATCCAGTATCCAGGGAAATAACACCCTGACACCCTCAGGCCCCAGCTGAAGGTGCTTCATCCCCTCTCCTGTCATTTCCTCCCAAGACTTGGGCAGAGTGGGACGGTGGAGTTCTTGTCCCTTTTTCTGGACTGGCTCAGGGAGCCGAGAGCCACTACCTATGATCCCTGGGCTCTCGCATCCAGGCAGCGGACTAAACAGATGTCCAGTGTTGGAGCTGAACACACAACCGCTCATCAGCTGTAACTTGGAGCTAGAGAGCTAGGAACCATTTCTAAGACCCCCACAGAGACAGGGTCACCATCCCAAGACTGGTAAAGGTCAAGGGTAGAATGGCTGTTTAAACATTGTGGTTGGAATAAGGACCCATGGGAAGAACATACAGAGAGGAAAATCTCAGTGGGACATATTGAGGAATGCTTGCCTTCAGAGTTGTCTAGCAATGGAAAGCCTGTCGCTGGAAGCAGTGAGGTCCCTGTGTCTGGAGGTATGCAAACCGAGGTTGGACCATGACTTAGAACACAGAGGGGCTTCAAGGTGTCTATGAACTCTCCAAAGACTATATGAGAAAGCTTTAGTGGGCCTATATGTGCATACAGACACCCATTTTATGAAAAGAGGATCCATGGCTTCCATTAGATTCACAAAGCAGATCCCAAACCCAAACAAGATCAGTACCCTTGCTTGCAGGTGACATTTTGGTCCCACAGTAAGTGCAAGAAATAGAAGCTCTCTGCAGTTCCCTAAAACCTAGTGTTCATGATTCTTCTCTCAAGGTTAAAAACAACACTTCAAGCCTCCTACAGTCACCAGTGAAGAAAGGAGCTATTAGAAAAACCAGGGAGCAACTATTTCAGGACCCAGGATGGTATATGTGCCATCGCATCCCCCAAAATGCTTATCTAATATAATTTTGAAAATGTTGGTTTTCTGATGTAACTTCTGAATCACACTCTGGTTGATACTTTACCATTATTGTCCCATTAGTTCCAGGTCCACAATTAATTGTTGCTTGAACAACCTCATATGTTTGCCCTGTAGGTAATTACAGTGGTTACTGTTCAGTGAATAAATGGCCCATTGTGTTTACAATGGGTTTGAAGTACAATATATGCCCCAGGTCTAAATCATGTTAGGTGCAAAATATTAACTGGCACTGACATTTTCTGCATCATTTGAGATAATGGACACTTTGATTAGATGGCTTGGCATCACTGTTCTTCTGGCTTTAGCTCCTAAAACTTCCTTCCATGGACAAAGACTGCAGGTTCCCAGCAGCACTGCTGAACTGCAGAACTGGAGGAGCCTCCAAAATCCTCTAGTTTGGGGGTTCTCTACCCTGGCTGCACATTGGAATCACCTGGGGAGATTTTTAAACATATTGATGACTTGGTCTCACTCCAAATCAACTGAATCAGAATCTTGGCACAGAGCCCATCAGTATTATTTAAAAATTTCCCAGGTGATTATGATGCCCAGTAAGGGCTGAGAACCACTGATACAGCTCAACAACCCTAGTCTGGGGCCCAGGAATGGGGAGATATCGAGATATCCACCATAGCCACTAAGAGAGAGAAATAGGACTCAAATCCAGGTCTAAAGGACTCTAGCACCAGAGCTCTTTCTCTGTTGTCATCTTTTGATTTTTTAAAATTTTCAATTACAGTCAACATTCAATATTCAGTCTCGATATAGCTTTTTCTTTATATCCTTAGTTATAAAAGTTCTGTTCAGCTAATCTCCAGGTGGTTCTCAAGGGTGGTTGTTCTATAATTTAGTTGTCGTTTTGATGTGGTCATGGGAGGAGGTGAGCACAGTATTTAACTACTCCATCATCTTGGCCGGAAGCCTCAAAAGCTTCCTCTTCCCAATGGCTGTCCCCCTGCCTCCTATGTGCTTGTCAGACCTTCCTCTTCCAGTACAGTCACTCAGCATCTGGAAACACCAGGCCTGTTGCATTAGGGCCCTAACTTAAAGACCCAACATTTCTGGGGTTTTCTGCCTTATTTCACACAACTAAGTTCATTTCTAAAAAGACTGATTGTGGCTTTGAGTTAATCCCTAAACCAAAGATTTATTTCGGAGAGTATTTTTACATTTATTTTATAGCTTTGTTATAATTTCTAGTCGTAGTGCATTGTTTTGAGAACTTTGCACATACAGCATCTGCTTCTGGAGTTTATCAAGATTTTCTTTGTGGCCTATCATGCAATCAATTTTTGTAGACGTTCTATAGTGGTTGGAAAAGCAGATACAGTCTCTAGCTGTAAACTATAACATTATCAGACTTCTTATGCATAAGAGATATAATCAAATCAACCAATTACATTTTCACATGATTTGCATTTTTGTTTACTTGACCTATCAAAGACTGAGAGATTTGTTAAAATTTTCCCCATCGTCTCTGACAATTTCTCCATGTATTTCCATAGATTTTGCTTTACATGCTTTGATTTTATGCTGTTTTGAATATAAATGTTCATCACAATTACATTGTTATTTTTCAGCAATGTAAACCCTTGCTTAGTGCAAATATCAGGCACTTAATAGATAATAATTCAGTGAACTGAGGATTAAAATATTTATCAAGGTAAAATAAACCCTTCATCATTTTATTGCTTTTTGTTTTATAGTATATCTTGCTTGATATTAATATTGAATTAATATGTTGCTTAATATATTGAAACTTTTACTCTACTTTTGCCTGCATTTGCCTGCCATAGCTCTGATCCTCCTTCTATCTGTATTCTATTAAGATCATTTTTAACCCATTTCCCATTTAGAAAAAGAAAAGTGCAGCTCGCTGCCACATTCATTTAATTTTATGTAAACACACGCTTTGAGGCTGAAGCAAATAGGACTGCTTTTCAACATGAAAATAAAATATAAACACTGTTCTTAGAGTTGTTTCTAAATAGATCTTGTCTCTAATCCTAATGTAACAAAAATGTATATGATGATCAGTATTTAATAATTATTTTCACACATAGGAATGCTGTTTTCTAGGATTTGACATTTCAGCGATTGAGAATTAATATATTTTGTAATTGGAAATACCACTACTAAATACAGAATGCTACAAATAGGATGATGTCATTTGTTTCCAAAGACTATCGATATACTAGAACGATGTGAAAATAATAATAAAAGCAAGATCTTTCACGGCGAACTTTGTGGATACAGTTGGGACTGTAATCTGAGAGTTATCTTGGGGTAAACGCTGCATCGGCAAGTGCCGCCGGCGAGGAATCTGGGGCAAGTGGGAAATGGGTAAGAGCACCTCTTGAAAAGAGTATGCGAATGAATTTTAAATATATATGCTTATTGGTGTAATAAATACTTGGTCTTGCATTTATTATATTGTTGGTAGTCTTACTCTTTTTAATGCTTCCCTTTTGTTTCCTTTGACCCTTTTAATCCTGAGGCTATATATCCACTCTTCTCCATCCCAGTTATATTAATTTTGCTTCTGGTCTCAACCTGCTGGAGTCTCTTTTGATATGCTGAAGAACAGTAAAAGGTCAAACACTTGCTGAGAACGACTCTCTGTTGCCTTGATAGATGACAGAATTTAGCTGAGTATGAAATTCTTGGCCTACCGGTCCTCCCCTCTGAAACTACAAAGTGATGCAGAGGAGACATCTAGGGCTGGTTTGATTGTTGTGCATTTGTAGGTAAATATCTGGTTTTCTCTGCCTGCATGCTGGAAGAATTGTTTTTCCTGACTCTTAGAATTCAAAAACTTGCCAAGATAGAATTGACTGTAGCACTCTTGATTTTATCTGGGACACAGAGAGTCCTTCAATCTGTACACTTGAGTCTTAATACACACACACACACACACACACACACACACACACACACACATATGAAGTATATAAACATAGTATTATAAATGACATATAATACTATATTTATTATATATTGCATAATATATAATATATTATATAATGTATAATATAATATATATTCTATTCTATTCACATATAGTCTCTTCTCTCCCCCAAAACACATGATTATCTGTGTGGTCTTTTCACTCTCTAAATCCATTTCCTGTCATATTTTCTTCCATGATCCATCTCTTGGCCCTTGTCCTCTGCTTTCTGAAGAGCCCCTTATTTTATTCTGCTTCTTTTATTACAGGGGGCATGTGCGTATTCAGTTTCATTAATTTCTGATGGAATGGCTATACCACTTATAGTCCCAGTAGCAAAGGGCACAGGGTTCTCATCTCATCACACCCTGGCTAATATTTGATGTGATCTGACCTTCTAATTTTTGCTAATCTTTCAGGGATAAGCAGCTCTTCATTAGTATTTGACTTTGCGGCCCTTTGACTGGAATGTGACTGAGTAGCTGCACATAAACACGTTAGCCACTCAGGTTCTTTGCTCTGTGGATTTGCTGATTTACTTTCCAAGAAATTCAGTTTTAAGCTTTACTGTGTCTAAGGTTTTTATTGTGTTTTTGACATTTTTAGTTTCCTAGAGACTTTTTATGATCATATTCCTTTCCGACCATCCTCTCAGGCTATTTCATGGCACTCATGCTTTTTCTGAACATGACTGAGGATGCTGAACCTCTTTCCAAAGTTTTCTTCTTTATCCTACAATAGATCATTGTCTGAGGTGGACTTCCTGTGCTTCTTCTGGGCATTGTGTGCCTTTGATGATTTTTGCAGCACTTTTTCAAAGGCTGAGTGTTAGGTGTTTTTAAGGTACTCATCCTCAAACACAAGGTCTTTTCAGATGTGGCTCATCAAAAGATGCAGTATATGCATTGCCCTTGGCCCTGATTCTGTCTATTTCCACTATGAGTATTTTTCTCAGAAAACGAGAGAAAAAGTATTTGAGCAGATTTGGGTGTCTGGTATGCTGTTCTACATTAACAAGGTGACATCTTTACCCTCAGTGCCTGATTTTCTGATATGCTAGATCAGACATGGCCAACCTGCGGCCCAGGACAGCTTTCAAGGCGGCCCAACATATATTTTAAACATTATGAGATTTATTGTGACCTTTTTTTTTTTTTTTAGCTCATTAGCTATCATTAGTGTTAGTGTGTTGTATGTGTGGCCCAAGACAATTCTTCTTCCAATGTGGCCCAGGGAAGCCAAAAGGTTGGACACGGCTGCTCTAGGCGAACACAGTACATTAAATTCACGTCCTACACTGCTGCCAGAATTTTCCCTCCTTGTCCATAAAACTTCACTTGGGAGGTCTCTGCTTCCTGATACCTTTGTGTCCTCTTCCTATCTGGTTTTTTTCTAGGAATTTATAGCTCGGTCTGAATTTAGAAATGTTGATGAAAATAAAGGGAAAAAAATCTTGGTTGCCTCCAAGATCAGCAAATGTGAGTAGAGGCATAGCTGTCCAATTTTCTGATTGGTAGAAGCCCTGGGTCTCTAACACAGATTGTGAGAGAGACAATGAAAAGTCTGCTTATTATTTTTTAGGGAATTGTTATTTTATGAGGCAAAGTTCTGGGTGCCAGGAAGCAAAGTTTGGTAGAATTTTCTCAATCCAGCTCCATCCACTTTATAATTAGTGAAACATCCAACATTCTGGAATGTGAGTCTCGGGGGCCCCTTGGTTCTTTGAGGTAGGAAGTACCATCCATTTCGCAGCTGAAGAAATCGTGGCCCAGGACAGTGGCAAAGCTGTGCAGGGTCAGGACGGGAAACATGGAACTTTCGACTTCATACCCAGTTCTCCTTCCAGCAGCTCTGGGCCATCAGTCCCAGGTGAGATGGGACAGTGATCCAGGACTCGCTCCTGCTTCTGAGATTGGTGGCACGGGGAGGAGACAGCTCATTCCAAGGCTTCCAGAGTCTCTCCAACATGGCAGTTTTCCGTGGTGGGCACAGTTGGCATATTCTGGAGGACACACTTAATGGGCAGAATGGGATGGGAAGAGAGCCATCGGCATCTCTCTCCAGGTGGGAAGCTCTGACCTGCCACAAGATGTTCTGTGAGAATTTAGGGTCTGCATATTGAGCATTAAGTGCCCATGGGGAGGGGGAAGCCAAGAGCTGAGGCAACTACAAGGCCACTTTGGGAGCTGGGAAACCAGGCTTGACGTCACCTCTACAACTGTGAGAACAGCACAAATCATCTCCCCTCTGGAGGTCTGTTTTTCTCATCTCTGAAAGTGGTGGATTGGACCAAAGATTTCAAGGGTTCCTTGCAACCACAAAATCCTATGCTTCTCTCTCCAACAACTGAGGAAAATGATTAAGGAGTTTGTTAGTTTTGTGTGGGTGTGTGTTTCATTTAATCTGATTTATTCAGATAATTGCTGTTGTATCTCACTCTTCTTTGCAGATATAAACCTGGATGAAAAATGTAAATACACCCCACAACTTCAGGATCATGATTAAATTCCCAGTCACTGATGAATTCTTGACTAAATGCAATTCATCCCCTACCTGGTTCGGAGCTTCTGAGTTTAAACTTTTCTGCAGAAATAAAGCATTTTTCAGGTGGCAAGTACAGCCAAGAGCGGCCCTACTTGCTAAATCCTAGGTGAGAAACTGGGGCCAGATGCAAGAGGGGAGAAATGATTGAGGCTTGCTCTTTTCTCTGCTCGGTTTAATCTTTTTCCATGGGTTTGCTGACTGTTTCTGTAATTAAATGAGGGAGGTATTTGTCATCTGGGGTTCCTTTCAGCCAAGATGAATGAAATGCAATTTTCTCAGGCAGCTTCTTACAAAACCCTGTTTGTGGCCAATGCCAGGATGTGTACAAAGGAGCCGGGGCTGTGTGTGTTGGGAACTCGGGTCCACTTCAGGTCTGTGCCAGGTCACTGCTATGCCCCGGCCCTGGAGAAACACTGTTTGGACACAAAGTGCCTCAACATAGATGCCCGTGAGATTAATAGGATGCAGAGCGGCTGTAGAGCATTTCCCAAGTTACGGAGGGAAAATGAATACCTGGTGTTCGGGTGAGTTCTTGAAGGCCCACTCCCACAAAAAAGCCTGTTCGGGCATCTTGTGCAGACTTGCTCTAAGGTTTGAAACGTCTTCAGTCAGAGAGAGCTGGGCTGGAAGCACTTGGGGCACACTCATCTCTCCTTCCTGTCGATGAGTTTTTAATCGCTCAGAGGCGCACATCAGTTCAGCTTTTATCACCCACTCCCAGGACCGTATTCATATTGGGAACTCAACGGTTTGTGAAGGAGGTCGGGCAGGCATTATTATCTTTGTGTTCTGGTGGAGAAATGGAGGCTCAGGGAGGCAGAGTGACTTGCCCAAGTCCCCTCAGCAAGTAAGGGGCAAAGCTGGGATTCGAGCTCAGATATTTTGACTTCTTGAAGTTCTGCAGAATGAGTGCCTGCTGCGGGGCAAGCACTGCACGAAGTGCTTGGCATTTGCTTTCTCATGTAATGTGCAAAACAAATCTATGAGGCAGACACTATTTTGAGCTGTACTTTTCAGATAAGGAGACTGAGGCTCAGAGAGGTTAAGTCACTTGGATTTGGTCATACAGCAAGCAGCTGGGAGAGCAAAGAGACTGACTTCACAAGCCTTCGCTCATTCTATAGACTCCTATGCTTCCTCTCTGGGATTAACAATTTCCAAAATACATTTACTTCTTTAGTCTAACTTTGATCTTCCCCCAAACCCATGGTATAGATAGATTGTATTACCCTCATTGAATAGATAAGGAAACTGAAGCTCAGAGTGGTTAAGTGACATGCTCAAAGTCACCTGTTAGCCAAGTGGCAAGGCTAGGGCTTGACCTTGGGACTTTTGTTCTTTCTCAAGCATGCAAGGCTGCTTCTTAGAGAGACACCTGGGTATAAGATGAGACAGCAACTGAGGCATTTAAAAGAAGGGAGAAGAAAAAATAAAATTTGCTTAAAAGCAAAACAGTAATACCGCATCCATGATTTATTATGCTCTTGGTCCAATTCAATTATATGAAACAAACTCATAGGTATATTTGGTTTTTTATTAAGAGAAAATTCTTCACATTTTTTCTTTTCAAACTTCTATTATAAAATATAAACTACATATATAAGTGTATGAAATATGCATGTTCAATTTAAGGAGCAATAACAAAACCAATATCCAACTGCCCATCACCTAGTTTATGAAACAGCTTTTATTTATCTGTAAATAGTAAACTGTAGAAACAGTTTAATTTTTTGCTAAGATCCATTTTTTTTGGATATGTAGCACTCTGTGATTTGTGTTTCCCTCTTCACTCCCCTCTTCAGAATTTCTATCATTATTTTATGTAAAGAAGATTGAAAACCAAATACTACATCCTCAAATTCTTGTTTTTTAAGTAAAAAATGGGAGGAAAATAGAGCAAAAGAAAAGTCAAATCAGTGTTGAGAAAGCACTTTGGTCCATAAGAGTAAGAATCTGTGTTTCAGCTTGGACACACTGGGTCTAAATGCCAGCCCCACTACTCACTAGGTGACTTTGGGGACATGACTGCATCTTTTGGGATGTCTCCTCTGTGTAACTGTCAGGGTGACTGTCAGGTCAGAAATAGCACCAGCATCCAATTAATGTTTGCTAATGGTAGATCACACCTTCTAGATTTATAAGTTACGTGAATTGAATGGGATTTCTTACAATTATGAATGGTCTTTTAATTTACAAGGTCCTTTCTGTCACTAATACCTCAATCCCAAGGAAGGCAGAGTGGAGGAGTTGACTCATTTTGTATTAGAAAATCCTCGTGTGAATCAAAGAGTTTGCTCGCAGTGATGTGGCTGCCCCCACAGAGATGTAATTCTAAATCGGGCCTTCTACATCTGAATCTAGCAATTTTTAAGTGGCTGGGTAATTTTAAAAAATGGGGATAATATTGCTTCTCTAATTGTATAAAATTAGAATGTATGTCTTTAATTTTCTCTTAAACTTCTGGTGAAATGTTCCATTTCCTCCCTCACAGTTGTGCAGGTGAAAAATGCAGGAAATTAACAAATTACATTAGAAATCTCTTTGGTTTCCTCAGCTCCTTTGCACTTTGCTTTCAGCTGATGTCTTTAGGGGTAAGAAAAGCTCTCGTGTGATCACAGCTGTGATGCCAACTGCCTTTTAATTACCACGCTGCAAAAATCATGTCTCCTCATGTCAATTCAGCACCTCTAATTAGTTGATAGGTTGAAATCACATCTCGGGGGGAAAGGTGCTGGGGCCCAGTGTGATGCTTGCAGTGAAAGAGGATGAGCATATTTACCTGCGGAATCCTCCTGTCTCTTCAGGGCTAGCTCCTACTCATCGATCGAGGCCTGCTCACAGCCACCTCCTCCAGGGAGTCTTCCCTCCTGTCCCTCAATGCTCCCAGCACTGTTTCTTCCCTTTGCTGTGGGAAGGCTGGATCTCAGGGAGCCCAGGGCTCCAAAAGAAGTGGTCATCTTAGGTTCAGTTTGCCCTTGTGAACCGACGCCTCCCATAACCAAGGAAAGGAACAGCAGAATGCTGGACGCAGGGCCTCTGAGATTTGCTTCATGGTCAGTCCTGGATAAATGAAGTTGAATCAAAATAATATATCCCAAGGTGCTTTCTAAGAATATGAAGTTTTCTTCAATGGGGCAGAGGAGGTCACCCTGGACCAGTGGCACTGGGGGTCTGGGAACAAGGAAATGAGCATGGACACGTGCCTATGGAACATAAAGACACAGCTCCTGCATGAGGCAGTTGGCATCTCAGCTACAAGTCCGCCTGCAATCTATTAGGCCTCAGGTTCCTGATTTGTGACAGAGAGAGAATAAGTCCATCCTAACACTCCAGGACTCTTAAAAAAGTGAGAACTTAGACATGAAACTGTTTTATAGGAAGCAAGTCTGTGCTGATTGATGGACAGGGAGGGTTCCCAGAGCCATCTGGCATGTCCCACCACCCCTTTTCTACCGCTGCAGGCTCCATTCTCACACTCTGTATTCCCAAAGCACACGAGGCTCTCTCTTGTTTCCCTATGGAGGAACCTTCAGAAACTGTGTCCCCCCCACCACCTCCAGTGGAGGCCACCCCCATCCAGACCCAATTACACTGTATTATAATTGCATCTTTGCTTCCCACAATAAGACTGTAAGGTAGCTGTCACATAAGCAGGACTGAAATGTTTGTTGAATAAATGAATGCATGAATGAATACAAAAGAAACAAGCTTATTGTATGGGGTTCCATACAGAGAGAAAACCAGGATCGATGTCTACTGTTTCGGAGAGGCTGATATAAATCAATATAATGAAGAAATATTTAATAATAAGGTATTCAAGAATGAATCAAAACCTTGTAAAGTACTGAGTTCCCTGTCACTGAAGGTATTCAAGGAGATGCTCAAGAATCATCCATCTACCAGGGTCATGAAGGGGATCGCCAAATCAGCAGAGAATTTGCATCAGTCAGTGTTTTGTGTCTTATGGGCACTGCTGGTGGCACTGCTGAGCTCCAGATTAATATTTTATTTCTTACTCGGTAGGTTTATCTTTATTTACCTTTATGCTATCTTTTTAGTAAATGATACTAGTTTTTCATTCATGGTACTTAAATAAAAAAAGAGTCAATTTAAAGGAAAATACTAAATCAATTAATGAGACAAGTAGTGTATAGATTTGCCAAAATCAGGAAGGTGACACACAAGAACTGAGTCTGAGAAACACAGGATTGCAGGTTCAGTAAGGAGACTTACAAGAACACATGACCCTCAGAAATAAAAATCTACTCAAATCTCCATCACTTTACATTAAATTAAGTTACAATATGAATTAAACAGTATAGAATGAGCTAGACTTTCATCTGGGCACTGGAGAATGGCCACTATCAGAAGTACCAAAAAGAGAGTTGAGTCTCTTACATGAAAGAAATGAATTACATAGAGAAAAGAGAAATAGCTGTAGAAGTAGAAATGGCTCAAGTAAGGTGGGTGCCATATTTAGCAATGTTGGGGACATACTTGTACTAAGAAATTGCTCTTTATCTGAAATTCAAATTTAATTGGGCATCCTGTATTCTATCCGGTGACCCTAAGTAACCATCCAAGTCAGAGGTGGTAAGTATATGAGTCTATGTGACATCATCAACAGGGGCTGACAGTGGCTGTCGAGAGAAGTGGGTTAAGTCAGCGAAGAGCATATGGTGATCAATTAGTTATGTCTGCAATTAGCACTGGAAGGGGAAGTAATGGCACCAATGTCATTCATTTACCTGCTATCCCGGTCTTGTCCAGCTCTTCATTTTACACACTGAGGACCAGGAAAGGCAAGGAACTTGCCCAGGCTCTCAGCCCAAGTCCACAGCTGGGCTGGGCTAAACTCATTTGCTGCTCCATGCTGCCTGCTCAGAATCAAAACAGAATCCTCCCAAGGCCATGGTTATGTAATTTCAGACTACCATCAGCAAATATGACCACCTATATCAATAGCCAGAATGCACACAGACAGTCAAGCCCTCCACCTGATCCAATTTATCATCATGACTACACTTCAATGCCCTAGAATAACACACCAAAAAATGTGAAACAAAATCATTTACACTCAGAGAGTTCTGTTGAAGGAGAGATGTCATTGTGACAGAAAGCACTCGGGGTCTGAACCACTGCGTTCTTTATATAGTATCTCGGGGGCTCTCGGTAGTATGATTTTATATTTGACGCTTGGTAGAAACTACTATGCTTTATTATGAAACAGATATTTCACTTACTCTTTATTGAATCAGATATAATTGAACTGAATTTGCATTTTCTTTATCTCTCTGTTGGTCCCGTCCTCTTTCTGGGTCTATGGTTCCCTTATTGTTAAAATAAGGAGACTGCATTAGGTAGCTCTTTATTTCGTGATTTTGTAATTCTGTATTTACTTTACAAACCATGGAGAAATATATTTTTTTAGGTGTGAAAATGAAAATTGCTGGACTAGAGACAACATCACCAGAAGGGTTTTGAACCAGGTTCTTTCACAAAGAGTATTATTTAGTCTAATTATTTATGTCTTCATTTGGATATTAGCCTTTTACTTTCTGCTCTTCTTAATCAATTTCATTCATTCAATGAAGATTTATTTTCTAAAAAAATTATAGATGAACTTTCCCCTGACCTAGAAATCTCATTTCTAGGAATTCAACCCCAATTTACACTGATTCAAATATGAAGCATGACCAAGGTGACTCCAACAGATTGGGAAACAACTCAAATACCCTCAGTTAGAAGACTAGCTGTACAAATTATATAGTACAACCTCACACAGAAGTGATATGCAGCTGTACAGTGAATAAGAAATGTCTTTTTTTCCCCTAACACTAAATGTTAGACTTATTGGGGTGACATTGGTTAACAAGAATTACGTAGGTTCCAGGTGTACGATTCTACGGTGCATCGTCTACGTGTTGTGTTATGTGTTCACCAACCAGAGTCAGTTCTCTAGGAACGTCTTAAATGATGCTAAAACAGTGAGTTCCAGAAAATGTAAGTGAAAAAATAAGGAGCAGAATAACACATATAATATGCTCCCTTTTGTGTAGGAAGGAAGAGGAATAAACACAGATGTTTGTGCATATCTGCAACAAGAAACAATGGGAAGGATAAATTAAAAACTAATAAAAATATCCAAACCTACAGGAAAGTTCAAGGAACAGTACAATGAACACCATACACTTTTTACAATTCACCATTTTCCACATCTGGTTTCTTCTCTCGCTCTCTCTAAACATATCATATATATATATATATATATAAATGTATACTCACACATATATGCACACTGAGACACACATATACATACATGCACATGCATAATTTCTAGTGTTTGAAACATTTGAAATTAACTTACAGATGTTTTGACACTTTACTTCTAAATAGTTCAGGATGCATTTCCTAAAATGACATTCTCCTATATTATTGCAGTGTTGTTATCACATTATGAAAATGAATAGTAATTCAGTATCATATTATATATAATCCACATTCAGATTTCTTCAATTTCCCGAAAATGTCCTTTATATTTTTAAAATTCAGGATCTGATCAATATTCATGCCTTGTATTTGGTTATTTTTTTTTAAGTCTCTTCGTCTAAGAACAGTCCCCTACTTTTTTGTTGTTCATATTGTTTTCCACAACATTAACTTCTTTAAAGAATCCAGGCTAGCTGGCTTTTAGAATGTCCTATATTTGTCTGATGGTCTCCTCACAGTCAGATTAAAGTTTAAATATTTTTGTTTAAAACACTAAAATTATATTTTCTAGCTGAGTTCACTGAAAAAAAAAATCTAGAAGCAGTTAGCCCCGGGAGCAATGAGCAAACCTAGACCCAGATCTTGGTTTCTAAATATGATTCCCCACCAGAAAGAATTAGGGGTCCTTAGAGAAATGGCTGATTCAAGTCTAGGGCAGGTAAAATATTAAGTGCCCAAACTAAGGGTAGAGAGCTCAAAAGGAAGGGAGAGAAAGGGGCAGGAGAAGGGAAAGAAAGCATCAAAAAAGGGAATGATTTTTTTTTTGTAGAGAAGAATGTCAGCTTAAATGTAGAAGAAGACTGAAATTAGAAATGACTATTTGTAACCCAAATGTAATTACCTGTGACTCAAGTAAGGACCATCAACTGATGCTAAAACCATTGGGTAAAAGATTCTGGGGTGACAGGATATTTGCACGGTCTCAAAGTCAATTCTACAGATTACTTAATAATTACTAAGGGGGAAAATGGATCTTCACAATAAACTTAGCAGATACCAACTTAACCAAATGCCCAAATTTAGCACCATCAGTAATAGTTCCAACGTGGGCCTCCTGACACGACGCACTGGGAGAACATGGCATAAAACGTGCAGCGCTCTTGCCAAAGCCATTTAAACCGAATCTCATCGGGAAGAAATAATCATGTCCAGATTTGGGATTTGTGGGACATTTTATACAACAACTGGCTTGGGCTTTTAAAAGAGGTCAATGTCCTGAAAAAGAAAGTAAGAGGAATGTTCTAGATCAAGTTTGTCCAACCTGCAGCCAGAGGGCTGCATATGGCCCAGGATGACTTTGAATGCGGCCCAACACAAATTTGTTAACTTTCTTAATACATTATGAGATTTTTTTGGTAATTTATTTATTTTTAGCTCATCAGTTCGTGTTAGTATATTTTATGTCTGGCCCAAGATAATTCTTCTTTTTGCAATGTGGCCCAGGGAGGCCAAAAGGTTGGAGACCCTGATCTAGATTAAAGGAGAGTAAGCTCATGCCAACAAATGCATTGCACGCTCTTCTTGGTTAGATCCTTGAGCCCTTCTCACCCACCCACCCATTCCTACAAATAAGTGGCAAAAGGCTGTTTTGGGGACAACTAGGGACATCTGAATATGGACCGTGTATTAGGTAATATTATTGTATCACTGTTAATTTTTTAAATGTAATAATTATATTATGGTGATGTAAGAGAATATAATTGTTCTTAGGAGATTCATGCTGACACATTTTAGGGTGAAGTGTCATGTATGCAAACTATTGCCCAGCAAATAAGTGAGGGTGGGTGGTGGACAGGGGGCAAGAGGGGAGAGGAACACAAACACAGCAAAATATAAATGACTGATGGATCTAGGAAAGAGAATATGATGTTCATTGTGCTTCCTTTTAACTGTTTTAGTAGGTTTGAAATATTTCAAAATAAAAAATTGGAAGAAAATTTGGAGGAAAGGTAGAAACAAAAGTAGAGCAGCAACAACACTGTCTGCATTAAACAATGTCTGCAACTGCTTGGCATACCATCCATTTAATATATCTTTAAAGATCCATAAATTCATATGCTACTTTACTTATATAAAGAGAAGAAACTGAGAAAGGGAGAGCCCCAAACAAAACAAAAACAAAGATTCCTGGAGGTTCTCTCAATTTTAGGCCTGGACTCTGGGGTTCCAACTGCCACCAGGGAGATGCAGTCCCATTCTCAAGGAAGGAGCCCACAATTACCAGACAATTTTGACACCCAATGGGGACTTGAACTTGCAATCATGCTGCAAGGCAGGGAGAGACAGGTGCTATGAATGTGTCCAAGGGAGGCAGTGGTTCAGCTGCACAGGCTTCCCAGAAAGCCATGGTTAGGCTGAGCGTGGAGGAAAGATCCATTTCTGCTGGCCTGGGCTTCTGGGTTGGCCCACAGCTGCGTTGCTGTGCTGAGGGTCTGCAAACCCATTTCTCTGGCAATGGGTCTGGAGTTTCGGAAGACACCCAGGATGAGAAGGGAGCCATTCCCTGGTGCACACAAAGCCAATGCACCATCTCTGAAGTAACCAGGACAGTGCTAGGTAACAGCTTGTATGGGGACTTGGGGGGAAATTTGAGAAAATTATGCTTATATTGGCGTTTGGGCATACTCGTCATCTAAGCTAGGATTGTTTTTCTCAAGATGAGTGCTTCCCACTTTATAAGGCTCAATCTCTTCATCATGGAAGTAATAAATTATTTAATCTTCTTAGTAAACAGATTCAAAACAAAAGCCTTCTGTATAATTCAAAATGAAATTAGGCTATGCTCTATTAAAAAAAAAGCAACCCATTCATTATAAAACCACCCAGAGTAGAACTCTAAGTCCTATGTTTGAAATACTTAGCAGAGTTATTGATTTTCACCAACAACCAGTCCATCTATTTTCTGAGTTCAAAGGAATCATTTATTTTTCATACATAACAAGTTTCTGGATGAGTAATGAGTTTAAAAGTGGTGTGCGTGTGTGTGCGTGTGGTGAGTGATTTACAAGGAGATCACGGGCCTGCACTGAGAGGGTCATGCCAGCCTGGGTCATCATTTGCTCACAGGGGGAAGCTCCCTGATGGGGGGGCTGGGGAGGGACTCCATGGAGGGAGCCTCTGTGGCCTTCAGAGACCCCGCTCTCCACCCTGAGGTCTGCTCACAGGAGGAAGCAGGGCAAGCCTCTGTTCTCTGTGCTTCTTGGTGTCCTCATCCTGAAAACAAGCCTGACCAGGACAATGCGGGCTCTCCCTTCCTCACAGTGTTGCCCTGAGGACTAAATGGACTGTGTGAGAGGCCATGTACCCATCCAGGGGCTGTCAGTGGGGACTTTGGAGTCACTTAGTCCTGAAAACCCCTGGGCAAGACACTCCCCTCTCTGTGCCTCTGTTTTCTCATCTGTGAAATGAGGAGAATAACAGTGTCCAGCTCCTAGGGTTGGTGTGTGGAGTAATGAGTTAATTTATGCACAGCATTTAGAACTGTGCCTTGCTCATGCCAAGGACTATAGGCTAGTAGTATTACAAATTACTTTTTTTAATAGACCACCCAGATGTGTCCATTCATGATTTCTGAGCACCTACTCAGTTCCAGGTGCCATGCAAGGCCCTTGGGGTACAAGCCAAGGTTCAGACAAGCGAGGACTGTCCTGAAGGAGTTCACAGTGTGGTGGGTAACCTCAGCAGAGAACAGTAATATACTAAAGAAAGGGCAAAGATGAAGCGAGTGAAGAAAGTGCAAAGGGCGTGGGGGGTACCTCTTCAGCTGGGGAAGATCAGGGAGGCTTCCTGGAGGAGGTAATACTTGAACCGAAAATCAGGAAATAAGAAGGACTCAGCCAATGAGGAGGAGGACCACAGAGGACATGTAGCAGTGGGAACAGCATGGGCAACAGAGGGCAGGTTCTCTGCCTCAGCACAAGGCAAACGAACCAGAGTGGAACTGGCAGAAATGCTGGCATCACAGCCTTGCCACTATTCGTGGTGTGACATCTTGCAGGCTGCTTGATCTGTCCAGTGTCAGTTCCTTCACCTGTAGAGTGGAAGGTTCTCTGCCTAGAGAGCTCTGGTGGAGTTTCAAAGACACAAAGCTGAGAACTCGGCCTAGCTGCAAGGCTATTACCACAATTCTACATGGAGTTGATTCCTAGGTGGTAAGTGGCTGAGGAATGGAAAGGGAATCAGGCCCCAGACCCTGAGCTCCTAAAAGAGGGGAGTTCTATGTAGGCCCAAGAGGGAAGACAACAGGTTTAAGGCAGGTGCTGACGGCTTTGAACCACAGGAGATACAGGGGATACAGGAAATAATGGCATGGCATTATCAAGGTTATAGGGACTATTGACTAGCCTAACCTCCCCCTCATCCTTTTATAAGTACAATAGCCCAGAGATGGCAATGTATGCACAGAAGCTACACAGCCAGTCTTGAGGAGCTGACCCCAGGTCCTAGGGCCCCACTTCTACATGGGAGGTAGACCAGGAGGCTTCCTGGGCACCTCAGTCCTTGAGTAGGAGTCCCTCCGGAGGGAGAAGGACAAAGTATGGCACAGGAAACTGTGTGGCATCATCTCAGCTCATTTCACAACCAGCCCAGGGCTAGTGCAATGCCACTGCCAGGTCAGACGAGGAGCTGAGACTGGGAGAACCTATGGAACCCACCCAGGGTTACCAGTTAACAAGTGCCAGAGTCTGGATGTGGACCAGCCCACCAGACCCCAAGCCCAAGAAAGGCACTGGTGTTATCGGAGCATTTATGGGTGAGGATGCTCAGGCTCCAGCGAGGGGAAGTATTTTGTGTAAAGGCACCCATCCGGGAGATGGCAGGGCCAGGGTGGGAAGCCAGGTGTCTTCATGTTGACCCAGTGCTCTTTCCTTTGCTCTGATTTGGAGCCATGGGTCCCCTCTGTGCACTCCTGGGGTCAGCAGTCTGCCGGCTGAACGAGACTCCCGGTCAGTGTGTCGGACTTAGGTTTGAGCAGGACCTGCTCAGTACACACCACAGTTTGACAAGAGTCCTTGTGGTCCATGATGCTGACTGCAGGGCCATGCAAAGTTGGTGAAAACACTAACTGCACTTGCATTTTCACTCTGACTTTTCAGAAGTAGACTCTGGGGCTGAATCATTAAGTATTTCCCTTAAGCCAAGAGTCTGAAGACCTCAAAACCCTTCTCCTTCAGCTGGCACACCTGGCCTTCCTTTAGAGCTCCCAGGTAGTTCTGGGTGAGAGGCTCCTCAGGTTGGCAAGAATTGCCTAGGTCATCTTAAACTTCAGATTCAGGGTTGGTGGGTCCAGGATGGGGCCTGGGCATCTGCATTTCTAATACGCTCCCAGGTGCTGGACCCCACAGTTTTGGAAATCTCTAGACCAGTGTTTCCAAAACTTACCTAATGATAAGAACTATCCAGGGCACTGGTGAAAACTTGGCTTCCCAGGCTTCTTCCCTGGAGATGCTGATCAGTGGACCTGGGAATCTGATCTTTAACTAGTAAACAAGTAGCAACCCTCTGCTCCCCACTGCATATCCACTGATGAGTCCTTCCATCAGAAGCATTTGGGAAACACTGCTTAGTACAACCCTCATCAGGTGCCTGAACCCCCTCTTAGCATCCCCATCCTGAGGCACCCAGTCATCACCTAAGGCGAGGGTTCCCACCCACCTCTCTACAGCAGAATCACCTGGAGTGCTAACGGGCAGGCCGAGGCCCAGGCTCCTAGATGCAGGACAGGTGGTGAGGGTGACCAACTTATCCCCACGTGGCCGAGACTTTCTTGTCCACATTTCCTGCTCCACTTCTACCCCTCACAACAACCCTATGGGGTTGGTATGCTAGCCATTTTACACATCTGTCCTCCTGGAGGGAGTTACTTTTCTAACCCTGCCTCCATTCTTTCCAGCTTTAACTTGTAATTCCAGACTCAAGTCACTGTAATCTGCGGTTATGCCACTTACTGTGCGTAGCAGTATCACTACCGTAAGAAGTGGGGGTGATTTATTTATTTAGGATGAATTATTTACAAGCTGCACATTTCCAGAAAGGGTCTGAGGCGGTAAAAGACACATAAACAATGAGGACATTGGAGTCACACACTGGGAGCTGATATTACTTTAGATACCATGGTCCTGAATTACACATGGAGGTCAGAACCTTGAATTGGATCTTTTACCAGCTGGACAGGAAAGATACGAGTTGGGCCCTGGGCAGGAATAGATTGGGAACCGCCATGCACTTGGCCGCATCATGCCCTTCTTTGCCTCTGCTTCTGTGAACGCTCCACCAGAAAAGAGTGTGCGCGCCTCTCACAGCTGCCGTGCGCTTATTTTGCCTCTCCTGCAGGTTCTCTGTTTGGATTTGACTGTTCTGAATCAATGTCAGGGTCTGTGATAGTTCGTTTCGCCCGTGCAACTTTGAATCTGGGACAAATGGAGACCTATAAATCTTCAAGGAGATCCCCGCCCAGGCCCTGGCTGGCATCTCAGATCAGTAGTAATAATATTAACCTTACAGCTGTAGGGGGCTTACAGTCTGCAAGGTGCTTCCACCTGCTCCACTTTCCTTGTGCTGTCTGACCCTCTCAAAGGCCCTGAAAGAAGGGCACATTTAGGTAGCCCATTTTGCAGATGAGCCCAGTGAGCCTCCAGGAGGTGGCCAATTTGTCCAAGCCTGTTCTGTCAGTGAGACACAGAGGAGGGACAATTACACAGAGCTCTGGACTTGAGGCCTCTGTTCTGGCTACTGCACTAAATTGCCTCTCTGCCATGTCCACCTTCCTGAAGGGGCAGCTCTGGGCACTGGGATTTGCACTGTTGGGGAGAACCTGGGAGAACATACAGCAGGCTCAGTGCTTACTGAGTAAGAGAAAATAAATATGAGCATGAGTCAGTGAATGAATGCTGGAGTGAACACAGAACACCTGCCCTTGTCCCCAGAAGATGGATGGGTATTGCAGACATCCCTTTTGAGAGTTCAGACTTCCTCTTACCCATGTGTATCTAAACCAACTTCTTACTTCACGTGTGACATTTCAACTTGCTCTCAGAACCCCTGCCCCCGGCACCCCTCCTGACGTGGCCAGGAAAGCCCATTCATGGCCTCAGTCCTTGGGGTGTCTCCCGCCCCTCTCCACTTGGCCCATAGAGCACGCCCTTGAGATCGTTTTTCCTCCTCCCCCACTGTTTTTTTTCTATAAATCCAGAAGGTGGAAGCATCTCATAGATTATTAATGTGCTAAATGGCCCCTTTGGAGACCAGCGCCAAGAAATGGCTGTGACCCGCCCTGGATTATTGGCCTTCATTCTCTTTCTTAGACAGCAGCCATAGCAAAGTTTGGATTGGGGCCTAATCACACTGTCACTCCTAAACGGTTCTCAATCAAGTCCACAGTCTGTCACCCGCTCCACGGCAAGGGTGTGGCGCCACCAGGGCTGGCCTGCTGGAGTCTGACTCATGCGAGCTGAGAGGCAGACCCTGTGTGCACTCTGAGTGTCTTGCTGAAGAGCCCCCATCTATGCCTGACGCCTTAGTTTCAGGGTCTGCATAAACAACCTTTGTTGTTGATGTAAAGCAGTGGGTGACACGGGGTCAGGCACAAATAATGTCCCCCCCCCCCGCCACTTTTTATGAGCTGGTAATCTATACCAAAATTATAAGCATGTACTGCTGTAACATAACCATATCATAACTACGTTAACACGACGACTTTAAAAAGGGCGTGACTTCTACCAGACCGTGTATTTAAACACCCATTGCTACTATCAAGTCTGATCTCAGCCAAGGGGTCCTTGTCACTGTAACAGCAGCTACTGTTCTACAGTCTATAAAACTACTTTTAAATAAATAAAAACAAGCACCTTCACTGGTTCTCATAATGGCATGAGGCACAGGAGGCTAGTTTGCTATTCCCATTTTCCATAAGAGAAGAGTGAGGCTGAGAGAGAGAAACTGAGACCATGGCATGGATTAAGAGGCACTGGAGAGTGAGCCGTGGGGCTCAGCTGTGCTGTTACTGTGAGAACGTGGGCAAGGTCCTGCCGACTTTGGGCCTCTGTTTCCCAGTCTATATAACGGGGAGACTGGACCCCATGATTGCTAAGACCCTATCAGCTCTTGCTTTCTGTGAATCTACCTCAAATTCCACATCCCACGGCTAAGTAAGACACACCCTTTTGATTTCTCAGGCAACCTACAGCTTTAATGAGATAATCACTTGAGAAAAATCAAGTCAGATGACAAGAGTTCGGTTCCCATGAAGCGATGGCATCTACTGCCCGTTCAGAGCAATGCTGGAATTCAGTAATAACAAGGGGCCTGATTTGAGTTTCCACTAATTTTTTTTTTTTAATGTCAAAACCAAGCAGGATTTAGGGCTTTCAGAAATGAAGTCCTAAACGTGCTGGGATGGACGCCGCGTGGACGCTCCCGTCTGCCTGTCCTCCTTACCGCCACTCCCTCGCCTGAGCTTCTCCAGGGCGACAGCCCCGTCACACAGGCTGAAATGCTCCTCCCCGGCAGGTCCTCGAGGGAGTGCCAAGGCAGGGCAACAGGCGGGGGGGTGCTGAGGGCACGCTTGGGACGGCGCCAGGAGAAATGCATCTACAATTTCATCCTCAGCTATCGTGGCCGCCTGTTAAAGGCCAGGCTCTGCGGGAGACGCTTCTTGCCGAAACCGTGTTTGCGTTTTCCTGCGAGCAGCCCTTTATCCCTTCAGGAATCTGACTTTATTTTCATCAGCTAGACTATTTCTGTCTGCGAGCTGAGGCAGCTATCATCTCACTCCCAAGGAGGAAGGAGTTTTGTTCCGGTCTCTGAGGAGGTCAAAGCCCCTTGGCCGCATCCCTGGATCCTTTGGTCCCTCGCTGGGCTCCGCCTCCCTCTGTGGTCCCAGCTACCCTGCCTCTACCTTCCCCACCCAGCTCTAAGCCCTCCGGCTTTCTCTCCGGGCCCCACGCTTTCAGGACAGACGAGGCTGGTGGGCGGTCTGCAGAGCTGCTCAAAAAGAGGGCAAGGTAGGGTCAGAAGCAAGCTACCTTCAGATCTTTGAGGACAGGATTCGGAGGGGTCTGAACACAATCTCAAAGGAAACTTCTAGTTAAAAAGCCTCGGGTCCAGAGACGGCAAATGGAGGCCATTTCCCAGAGACCCAGAGACCATTTCAGGCCTCCCTTAGCTTTCCTTTGACAAAGGGCTGCCGTCGAAGAGCCACTGGGTCCTCCCAGATCTGGCAGGCTCTGATGATCTGCCCTCATGATTAGGGACGAGCCTGAGGCCTGGAAGGCAGGGATCCAGAAGTGTGTTGTACACATTCCCCAGGTGCCACTCAGTACCTGAGCCAGGCCCAAGCCAGGTCAGGGTGGGTGCAGGCACAGGACCACACACGTGATGGGAGGGGTGGGTGGGTAGGGAGCACAGGGGAAGTGGGTGATTCACAGAGGAAGGGCAGGCAAGCTGCACCAGGAAAGATGAGCAAGGTCCTGCCAGGTGGAGAGACCAGGGGCAGCTGAAACAGCCCGTATGAGGCCAGTGGCATGAAGGATCAGGAAGTGGGTGGGGAGAATTGCACCTTCTTGCCACACCAGGGACGATGGGCTTTGTTCTGGTGGCACTAGGATATTTGCCCCAGCAGCATTCCTGCTATGTCCTCCACATAGGCAGCTCTGTTGAAGCTCTGTGGACCAGGAGAACTTGTTAGGTCAGTGTCTGGGAGATGAACTGGCTTTAGAGATCACCTGGCCTAGTAAGTCTCCAGGAACCAACTGCATCTAATCACCTGGGCTGCTGGTACTGACACGGCAGCGGGGGTGAGGAGTGGGGTCTCCAGTCCTTGAGGAATTTGATAAACCCCTTAACTTGGACCTGCTAGGAGCAGAGCTGGCATTTGCATTATCAGGAGCACATCCTCAGCCCTCATTAGTGATTCTTACAATATATAACAGTTGGAGAGCCACCAGCCTGGTCTATGCCTACTCTGTGTATGAAATTGCCCCAACAGCAGGCCTATCTGAGACTGGAATGCTTGCGGAACCTCAGGTGACAGCCAGGCAGCCTGCTCCCTGCTAGGTGGGTGCCTCTAGCCACAAGGGCTTGCTTGCAGGGAGCGTTAGGTCCTATTTCCCTCTAACTTTACCCACTACTTCTGCTTGTCCCCACCTATATCACAGAGAACCAGCAAGAGCTCTCAAAGAGCCATGCAGCTCTGGAGGCCAAGAGTCCTTCCTCCTCCCTAGCACCCTAAGTGTTTAATGGTCTGAACATGCTCAGTCTCCAAGGACCAGACTTTGGCCCTTCCCAGATGACTCTCAGGCTATGCTGGAGGCTCCTTCCCAGTATGAGGCCCAGATACGAGCCCCCACCCCGGGCAGGGGCTGTCACATCAGAGAGACAGAGCCTGCGCGTCAGACCCTGGACTCTACGAAGGTCCTCGCATCTAGCTGGTGGAGCTGACTGCCCAGTGGCAAAGTGACTCACATCACGACTTCAACAATATTAGCTTCTCAATGCGGCAACCATGAATCAAGCAGCCCGACAAAGCAAAAGTTAAATTTAACTGATCTCGGCACCAGGGTGCATTTTCACCCCTCTGTCGTGCGCAGCCCTGTTTTTGTAGCACCAGGAAACTGAAACAAGTGATTATGCATTCTAGGCCATCTCTGTCCGGCAAGTATTGTTCCCCCAAAGGGCAGTCAGAGCTCCTTTTCAATTACACAAATTACATGCATTTTCTCATTTGTGAAACTCGGTTTCGGAGCCCAGTTTTGAATAAGTTAAGGGATTCATCAGATCCCTTGAGTAACTCATCTAGCCCCACTCATCCAGCCCTCTACCATCTCTGCCAGCAAGCTCAGCTTCCGGGAGGGGACGCCCCAGCGTCTGGCCCGTGTCTAATGGGGTTGCCTTCCCCGAAGAGTGAGGAGAGGCAGAAATAAGGCTCCGGGGCTGCTCCCCATCAGGATCCGGGTCCTTGTCGCTACCTCCCCGCTGCCCAGCTCCACGGGTGGGGAAGGCTGTCTTGTGCAATTCCGCTCTCCAGACTGCCCGGAAGCATCACATCCCCAGTCCCTCCGTGGCACCCCACCCCTCTCCATGCACGTGGAGGCCTGAGCCAGCCCAGGGTCGGGTGGCAGACGCCTAAGGCAGTGCTGGCCTATACAGGAGAATCACCCCAGGAGCCTGTCGACAACGAAGAGGGCTTCTGCTGAGGTGGCTGGCCATCAGCATTCTCTCCCAAGCCCTCCATCACCACCACGGTCAAGTCCACACAGTGAGAAACTCCGCAGTGGGGGGTTTCAGGCTCCTAGCCTCGTCCCCGAGCTTAGTTCAGTTCAGCACTCCGTGAGGGCCTCCTGTGTGCCAGGCCCTGCACGAGGCACAGGAACTAGGAGATTAAGAAAATGGGAGTCTCTGCCCCCCAGAAGCTTATAGTCTAGTAGGAAAGACCAGGATACAGAATGAATTATTTTCCACAAAATGAAATTCATTTAATAACAGAATAACACATGCAACAGAGAAGTGAGGTAAAACCATGTTTCTCAGCCTTTTCACCATCTCTCTCCTAATCCTGCCCCACTCTTGAAAATTGAATGCCACAGCTATGCTATATACCTGTTTATGTACTGTATGTATGTCTGCACTTTATGTATAAAAAGACTGAGATTTTTTTGTCCCCTCCCCACAAAAACCTATTTTCACTCCCCCAGGGGAGATGGTCCCCATTCAAAGGCATTGTTTAGGAAGGAGCAGTTAGTCCGGGAAGGCATCACAGAGGAGTTGGTACCTATCCGGGGTTTTGAAGGATGAGGAGGAGTTCTGCAAAACAGAGAAGGGACTCAGCATCAAGTCTGCTTCTGGGCAGCCTGAGCTCCTGCCTTCCCCCCAGATGTCAGTCCATGGTAGCCAGCCTCCAAGTTGGCCCCTAGTGATCGTCACCTCCCACTATCGTTTGTGCACTCCCCACCCCCACTAAATAAGAGCTCATTTTTATGATCAATAGAACATGGCAGAAACGGTGTGCAACTTCTGAAGCTAGGTCCTAAAAGACTTTGTGCCACATCTGCCTTGGTCTCCTTGATGACTTGCTTTGGGAGAAGCCAGCTGCCATGCCGTTAGGACACTCAGGCAGCGCTATGGAGGCAGCGACATGCAGGGGCACCAACTCGCCAGCCATGTGAGTGAGCCGCACTGGGGGCAGAGCTTCTAGCCCCAGTCAAGCCCTCAGATGATGCCAGCCCCCAGCCTTGAAATCTGCCAGCAAGACTCGGAGCATCCGAATTCCTGACCCACAGAAATAATGAAATAATAAATGATGATGATTGTCTTAAGCCACTACATTTTGGGGTGATCTGGTTCACTATCTTGTCAACTCCCCTGGGCTGGAGGCTCATGCTGCAGCCAGGGAGCTCCGGTTGGTAAGGAGTTTCCAACCTTCTGCTTGTCCCTTGGAGAGTCCCAGAGGGTCCAGGAGAGTCCCAGAGGGTCCGGGAGAGTCCCAGAGGGTCCGGGAGCTCCCTGGATTCCTCTCAGGATGGGGATTTCCCAGAGAGCCGGGTCCATCACCTGGGGAAAATGGCCGACTGCTGATCCTACGTCCCTTCACCCCTTCCTCCTCCCTCCACTTCTGATCATTCAGCAGGCATCTAAGAAGGTCTGCAAAGTGTCGGGCACCAAGAAAAATGGAATACTCAAGCCCAGGTTCTGTCTTCAAGGAGCTCACACCCCGGCTAAGCACGCCCCTGCATCTGCTGAGTCCTCAGAGAGGGCCAGGCAGGGGGCACGGGGCGGCGGTGCACGTGCTTGCCGGAAGGGAACGGGGGGAAGTGAGAGAAGGAATTTCCAGAAGGGCTACTTTGGATGGCGCAGTGCGGAAGGGCTTCCTGGAAGAGGCAGCACTGGGCCGGGTCTCTGAAAATGAGTGGGGAGGGTGGGATGTCTCAGGTGGTGCGAACAGTGTTGCAGGAAAGACCAGGGGGAGCTCAGTATCGGGGTGTTCAACACGGGAGGAGCAGGAGATGAGGCGCAGGCGACAACAACAAGGAAACAAGGAGCACTTAGTGCTTAGGACGTGCCAGGCACCGTTGTAATTACTTTTTCATCATTTCATTCATACAGCAGCCCTATGAGGTCAGTCCTCTTACCACCCTGATGGTACAGATGAGGGACTGAGGCTCAGAGCGGCAGCTCACAGTGACGAGCAGGGCGTGTGGTGTGCTCCTTGGTGTTCAGGAAAGGAAGCACAAGTGCAGAGGAAGGGAAATGACTCGACCACAGTCTCACAGCTGTTTGTTGGCTCTGCAGGGCCCACAGGCAAGCTCCCAGGGCACCCTGAGCTGTGCTGGCTCCCACTTACGTGGTTAGGTTTGTACCAGAGCGCACAGAGCCGCTTTTTGGGCCTCATTCCCTGCATCCACCCACATTCAACGTGGCCCACTTCGGCCACAGCATGTGAGTCACTGCTGCCCAAGCCTACACACTCCCACCTCCTGCTTTTGCACACCCAGTTTGCTCGGAGAGCAGCACACTCCTCCATGTCCCCAGCTGTCCACCACCCTCTCCTCCTTCACAGCCGCTCAGCATGAGCTCCCTGAGACTTCCTTGACTCTGGGCTGAGTAGGTGGCCCTTTCCTGGGACCTCACCCTCCCTCATCACACCTCTGCCATGGCTGGCTCCCACCTCCCCTCCACCCCCAGCACCCACACAAGCAGGGCCAGACTCAGAGAGGGCCTCAGTCAACGCGAGCAAGCGCAGTGAGAGCAGATCCCGCTGTGGTCCGGCTCCTGCCCACCTTTTCATTCTCACCCTGACCGCCCTGACAACCCAGCCACCATGCTCCAGCCCCTCTGCCTTCTTTTCTGCTCTCTGAACATCCGGGTTCTTTCCCATCACAGGCTGTCCACACTTGCTAGTCCACCCATCAACATGGACGCGCTTCACCAGCTCCTTTTCACCCTAGGTCTCAGCTCAAGTGTTGTCTCCTCCGAGAGGCCTTTCCTGATTGCCCCCAAGGTAGTCAGTGTTTGTCCCATCACTCTGTTCATTACTGTTGGAGCCCACTTCCTTTACCACGGTTTTATCTCAAATGCCAGAGTTTAAATCCTGACTATTACTTATGAGCTGTGGGTGTGGGGGCAAGTCACTGAGTCTCTGGGTGTCTCAGTTTCCTTATCTGCAGAATGGGGGTGATAGCAGCACCTACAACACAGTGGTTCTAAGGATTACGTGAGTTAGGAATGCACGTGTAAGTGCTCAGATCAGTGGCCGGTATGCAGGTAAACCTGACTCGTCCACATCATACAAGTGCTGGCTCTTAGTATTACTACCTTCGTGTTTACTTGCTTATTCCCTGTCTCTCTCCTAGAATGTAAGCTCAGGGAGGGTGGGGACCACATCTGTCCTCTTCAGCTCTGTATCCTCAGTGTCTACCAAAATTCTAGGCACACAGTAAGTTGCCCATTATGTTGGATGGATGGATGCATGGATGGATGATGGGATGGATGGTCCCAGGTGGTCACATCTGTCTACACTCTTCTCTCTTGCACTCCAAATAACAGCTGGCCTCAACAGGCCACACACTCACTGGTGGAGCATTTAATATGTATAACACTTGCCAGTGTAAAGCGTGAATAACTGGCTAGGAGGCCTAGGAAAGGCTTAACCAAGGAGAAAGGCAGTCTTAGTGGGCAGGAGGATGTCTGTGGGGGAGGGAGGTTTGGTAGGGAGGAGATAAAGGACCATCTGGATAGAGAATAGCGTCATCAGGGCTCTGGGGCCTGAAGGTCAAGGGTGCATCTGGGGAAGAAAGGTGGGTTGTCTGGAGGGACTGAGGCATGGAATGAGTGGCAGGGATAAGAGATGACACTGGACAGGCAGACTGGCTAGGTGTTGATGGCCCTGAGAGTCAGGCTAGGGAGTCACGGAAAGATTTCAAACACACAGAGGTGGCATTAGGGCTACCCTTTAGAGACCCACTGTGGTGGCCATGCCAGGATGGGCCAGATGGTCAGGCTGGGAGGTGAATGCAGTGGGAGGCTGTACAATCACTTAGGAAGAGTGGGGGAGGCCTGAGCTGGGCAACTCAGGAACCATGTTGGGCAGGGAACCATTCCTGTAAAAGACTGGTGGCCAATCAAAGAGTCTCCCAACTCTTACCTGAACCAGATTCCAGCCTTGGAGGGACTCTGCGATGATGGACGTAACAGATGGACACACACCTCCAAACACCATCAAGTGGTTCGGCCCGTATTTTATTGCATCGTAGAAGGCTTTCAACCCTTTTGCATTATCACACTGGGGAGCAACACAAAGAAAGAGAAGCCTAAATTAGAAACAGCTTTTCCCAGGGGCAAGAGCCCAACAGTGGATTCACACAAACAATCTACCTCCTGGGAAACTTTCTGGGTGTTAGTTCTCCCATCCTGGGGCCTCTCTTTAAGCTAGCCCTGAGCCCACATGAGGTCTGTGAAATGTGGTCTTGGCACCCCCATTCTGGCTCCCCTCCCCCTGAGCACCCTCTATATCTAGGACCTCTGGCTCCCACCTATCTCCCTTCAGAGCACACGGAGGAAAAGGCCCCCAAATGCCTTACACTGGACAGTCCCCCTTCCACGACCATTTATAATTTAAAGAATGATGGATCTACACCCACTAGGATGGCTATTAGCAAAAAAAGCAGAAAGTAACAAGTGTTGGTGAGAATGTGGAGAAACTGGAACCCTTGTGCATTGCCAGTGGGAATGTAAAAGGGTGCAGCCGCTGCAGAAAACAGAATTAATGTTCATCAAAAACTTAAGCAGAATTACTCTATGATCCACATACTCCTCTAGGTATACACCCCGGAGAACTGAAAGCAAGGACCCCAGCAGCTATTTGCACACCCACGTTTGTAGCAGCATTATTCACAATAGGCCAAACGTGGACACAACCCCACCGTGCACAAATATATGAATGGGTAAATAAATTATGCTTTATATGTACAATACTAATATTATTTAGTCTTAAAATGAAGGACACTCTGATATATGTTACAACATGGATGAACCTTGAAGACATGCTAAGTGAAATAAACCAGATGCAAAAGGACAGATGCTGTGTGAGTTCACTTCTAGGAGGCACCTAGACTAGTCCAACTCATAGAGACAGGAAGAATGGTGGCTGCCAGGTGCTGGAAGTGACGGGATGGGGGTTAGTGTTTATGGGGTACGGTGTCAGTACAGGTGATGACAACATGCTGGAGATGGATGGTGGTGATGGTAGCACAACAATGTGCGGGTGCTTAATGCCACTGAGCTGTACACTGAAAAATGGTTATGATGGCATATTTTATGTTATGCATATTTTATCACAATAGAGAAAGAAGAGGAGGAGGAGATAGAGGAGGAGGAGGAAGAGGTGAATCTAGAGAGAAGAATTCATTCAGCAAACTCTTGCTAAGCACTGCTCTGGGTTCAGTCCAGGGCTGGATGCTGAGGCCACAAAAGCTGGACACAGGCCCTGCCAAGGAGCTCACATAGTAGAGAGGAAAACTGACCACCACAGCCGATCCTGGCGATCCACCATGGAAATGAACAAGGACAAATGTCCACGAATGTCGGGAGTCCGTCACCGCTCAGCTCCCCACCTCCCGCTCCCTCGTCAAGCCTCTGGCCATCTCTCTCCTGCACAGAAGCTCTGGCCCCTAACTGGGCTTCTTGCTCCCGCTGGGGCCCAGTTAAGCCCTTGACAACTCGCGGTTGGAGGGTCTTTTGTAAAACAGAAATTAATCCTTCTCACTCGCCTGCTTTCCGTGCACTTAAAACCCAAACTCCTACTGGAACATAATTCTCAAAAGGTTAAAAGCATCATTCTCATGAAAACCAATAGTGGGTACATGTCATCGTTTTATTGACAAAGTGGATTCAGAAGAAAATTTGAGAAGCCAGGAATTGTACAGTGAATGGAAAAGCAAGAAATAAGATTGCTAAATTAGACACAAAACTGGTTAATGTCTGACGGAGTAAAAAGACCTATCTCCTTTGGAGATAAACATAAAATAATTGAAAAGCAGCACATTGTAGTTGGTTTTAGGGAATTGTAAGATGCCTGGGCTTTGCATTTCCCCAGTCCGACGGCCTGGAGGCAGGGCTCCCCGAAGATGCGGAGTGGGAGGCTACCTGGCCACAGACGACTTGGCAGTATGCACAAGTTGGGTATGACATCCTCAACGAAGACAAGAAGCCACGGGGCCAGCCCTGCCTCTCCCTCTGACCCGATTTCCCTCCGCTCTCCCCTGGCTCACCAAGTACAGCTTCACCAGCTTCTTCTTCTTCCTTTTTTTTTTTTTTTTTTTTTGTTCCCTGAAATCCAAAGCAACCTCCTTTCTGCCCCTGGGCCTTTGTACTTGCTGTTTTCTGTGCCAGGAAGAATATTCGCTTGATTTTCACCATGGCTCACTGCCTCTCATCATGCAGGTCTCAGCATAGCTGTTGTCTCCTTAGCAAAGTCATCTCATCTCCTGTCACTCTCTAACAGGCCACCCTATTTAGTGTCCTAAAATAGTACCTAGAATTACCTGAAATCATCTTTTCTATTTTTCCTTGGCCCGTCTGTTGGCTGACCTCTCAGCTAGAATGTAAGTCCCCTGAGAGCAACGATGTTTATTAAAGTTTTCACTGCTGTCTCTCCAGAGGCACACAGGGGCCCTAGCAAGCCCTCAGCAAGCACTGTGGGACGCCTGAGGGAGCTCCCTGATACTCTCCCTGTATCTACCTTCTCCCCTCTTTTCCTACTCCCACGTCTCTCCTAATTTCTGTCTTCCTCGCTAATCCCCCTCCCTTCCCCTTAAGTGATCATAGTGTGGGGTTGGAATGGGTTAGTATTTCTTGCTCCTTCCTCACTTATTTGAGAGACTCTGGACTGTGACCCATGGTGAGTGCCCGTAAGATAGAAAAATGAGTCTGACACAGTTCCTGGCCTCGGGGAGCTCAGGGTCTAGTACAGGCAGTGAGACAGGGACCCGGTGGCCGTGTCACATAGTGCACAGTGCTCAGTGCTGGGGGAGAGGCAGGTCCAGGCTGTGGGTGGCCCAGGGGGTGCGGGGGGGGGGGCGGTGCTCTGAGGGTGGCGTACTTGGGACTTAGGGACAAGGGGAAAGTGGCCTGGGCTGAGACTAAGGAGGCATCTGAGTGACAGGCTAGGGAGTTTGGATCATTGCTTGTACAACATCAGGAAAGCAGTCAGTATTTAAATTTAAAATTGGCCCAGTTAAATTTTTTGCAAGGAGAGAAAGATGGAAAGGGAGGGAAGGAAGAAGGGAGGGAAGGAGGAAGGAAGGGAAGAAAGATGAAGTTCTTACTGCTTCTCTGGGCCCTCTATTATTGTCCCTGTTCTTTGGCTGAAAGTAATACTCCCCCCCTCAGCAGAGCACAAGCAGATAGAACAGAGCAGTTCATGTTTTAATTGTTTCTCTCATGATTTACTGAATCATTTCCCATTTTAATGCATTCTGGTAATGGTTTTAACTTGTTTTCTAATCTGTAGCTAATGACAATGATAATATAGAACCACAAGATTTAAAATGAAAGTTGCATTAAGATAATATTAGCAACAGTGAACTTATTAATACTAGTTTGCTCAGCACGCATTTCGCCAGTACCTAGTCCATGCAAGAGTCTGTAGTAATAGTGAACGCCTGGCTTCTCACAAATAGACAGCTTCTGAATATGTCCACTCAAAAACCTGAGGATATTTGGCCACCAGTATTTGAGCCAGAAGGTTTTCCAGTGTTCCAAATGCTTATCTGACTCAGTTTCCACCAGGCTGGGTGTAGAAAGCAGAATTTTGGCGCTCAGGAACTTCACCCCTTGGTCTTACTCTCATGAATGTTGTTACATGGCCAAAGGGACTTTGACGATGTAATTAAGGTTACAAATCAGTTGATTCTGAAAGTATTATCAATTTGCACAAGCCCCGAAAAGCAGAGATCTTTTCTTGCTGGTAGCAAAGAGGAAATTAGAGGTTCAAAGCATGAGATCAACTCCGTGTGCCATTGTTGGCTGAGAGACGGAGGGAAACAGGTCAAGGAAATGAGAACCTCAGTTCTACAATCGCAAGAAACTCAATTCTGCCAACAATCTGAATGAGTTGAGCCTCAGGATAGGAACCCAACCCAGCTGACCTTGATTTTGACCTTGTGAAGCCCTGAGCAGAGGACCCAGGGAGGTCACGCAGTGCCTGGACTTCTGGCGGGTGGACTGTGAGACCGTATTTGGTTGTGGTCTAAACCACTAGATCTGTGGTAATGTGCTACAGCAGCGAGAGAAAACTAGCACAGCAAAGTAAAATGAGAAAAATAAGAATAATACAGTGAGACCTTCCTTCAAGTTAAGTGTATTCCATATAAAGAACTATCCTTAATGTATAGATACGACCCTTCATGGTTTACTTGGTGTTGAAATGTTTTCCTGTTACCAAATTATAGATAGAGCACATTTTTAAAAAAGTCCTAACATGGCAAAATAAAAGGTTTTCCATCCTATGTAAGTTTCCATTCCATGCCTCTCCCCCACCCGCTTATTTTGGCCTTTGCTTGTGTGTGAAGCCCAGGCATGTGGGGCACTACGAATCTAGCCAGCCCTGCACCCTCACTTCAGATGCAGAACCTGAGGACTGGGGAGGTGAAGGGCCTTGTCCTCTGTCCTTTCAGGATCAAGGGAGGGATTTCAGGATTCCCAGTTCAGAGCTTTCTCAATAACCTAGAGATGCAGCTCAATGGGCGAAGGGAAGGTTAAAGCCAGCAGCACTCTGAAAAGGAGCATTCTCTCAGGGTAACGTGAGCCCAGGCCGCCTCCTGATAAGCACTCTTGACCTGAGGCAGGAGAAACAACCTACTCGGCACGCAGCACGCTGCCTCTGCTGCTCAGGGAAGCACTTCTGCCAGGAATAACAGAATAAAAATCACAGGGACAGACCTGTTCTGTTTCCTATGTTATTTCCCTCATCCTCATTTCTAACACTCTATCTTCTTACCTGACATGATTAGTGTCCCAGATAGATGGACTTCCCAGCCGACCATCGCTGAGTCTTTGTGGATGGGCCAGTTTGGGGGTTTTCAAACTCAGTCCCTCAGGTGCCTAGGATTCAGCAGAGATGTTTTGGGGCCATCAAGAGGGGCTCTGGGGTCCTCGCCTTTACTTTAACCAGCAACTGTCTTTCTGTCTATTTTATACATAGCATCAAGCTCTCACAGGATACTTAATTTGAACAGACGATTTCATTGCTAGTAGTAAAAAATTAAAACCACACAGGACATGACCCCAGAGGTTCCCGCCTGTGTATGACTTTGGTCTTTGGCCTTTGGCCTTGGGAAGGGCAGGTGAGCATCTCGCAGGCGAGGCTGCTGGAGCCAGTTACTTGAGCATACATATGACGGGCCACCACTCACTGCAAGTTAACCTACTGCACATCAGCCTGCCTGATAATCAATTCACCAAGTCACTGGGGAGTTTCTCTAAGTTGGAGTTTGCCCAGGGATTCCTCGCAGACACTCGCATGGCCATTTCACGAGGACTGGTCCTTGCGGCTCGGGTGACGGTCAATTCCACCTGTATTTCATGTTTCAGTCCCTCCTAAATGCTGCGCTGGGAGATGTTCTCCTGATGCCTGTTTAGCATCCTCCTCCTCTTGTGGACCAACCGCCGCCTGAGCCGGGGAAATGCTGAAGCGTTTCGATCCCCATGTAAGGTGTCTGTCAGATGGCTTTGTGAGCTCACTGGGCAAAACCATCATTCTGAGAAATTATTTATGGCAAGCTGTCTTGGAGTGATTTAGCTTTTGATGAATTGCTCTCGGAGCCCCTGTAAGGGGGTTCTCGTGTCCTGGAAGAAGGCTACATGCTTTATTATGTTCTTCTTCTCCCTGCACCTCGCCCACTGGAAACTTCACCGGACAAGGTTATTCTCACAGTGGGCATAGCCATAACCACCTGAAGACAGGGAGGTCATTAGATCACGGTTCACAGCTTAATGACCAGCCACCGCCTGTGGCCTACCGGTTTGCCCCTTGGACACGGGCTCCGGCACGCAGTAGGCCTTCCGTAACTGTTGTCTCCTCCTCCTCCCTTCTTCGCTCCAGTATTTTCCCCCTTTTTCTTTCACTTATGCCCCATCTACAGCAGTTCACGGTCACTACCTCCAAGCTCCCTTCCACTGTCTGATTTCTAGTGGCTTCCCCTTCCCTGGCAGGACGAACGTGTCACTTAGGAATCACAATGGGCACATACGGGCTCTTAAAATTCAGCACTTATAAATGGGCATAGATCCAAAAGTCATGGAAATCAATGTTTTAAAATGAAAAAGCAGGATTCCAGAATAAAATCCATTTTTGTCTAAATCTCATTTTAAAGAGTTAAAATACCTTTTTGACTCAAAAACTTCAAAGAAAATGTTGCTGAGAGTTAAAACGTAAAAATGCCAAGAAAATGTCAAGAGTTAATAACAACCAGTTTGAAACTGGGATTACTCCAGGCAGGATTTCAGAATTGAAGGAGAATTTAAGAGCGAACCTGTCCAACCAGCCCCGATACAATGTCTCTGCGGGGCTTCCTGCCCCAGGAGCCGCTTGCATCCCGCTTACATCCCTCTGGCGGCAGGTATCTCACTCCCTCACCCATTCATCATTGGTGAGCTCTGCCAAGTCTTAGAAAGTTCTTGTGTTGGTCTTGAAATCATCCTTCCTTTCTTATTTGCTGTTCCAAGTCCTCATTCCAGAGCAGATGTCAGCAAACCTTCCCCCGAAGGGCCAGACAGTAAATATTTTAGGCTTTGTGGGCCATATGGTCTCTCGTGGCTTTTTAACTCTTTGTAGCACACAGGCAGCTACAGACAAAGCATAAACGAACAAGCATGGCTGCATTCTGATAAAATTTTGTTTACAAAAACAGGAAGCAGCCAGATTTGGGCCCTGGGTCATCGTTTGCCCATGCCTGTTCTAGAACCTCATAAAACACGTATCATCCTCCCTTTCCATGAGGGATCTGCCGAAACCTAAACTCAGCCAGCCTGACTTCAAAGGAGGGCTTCAGTCTACGAGGTCAGACAATTAATTTTGTGAACTCATTCTAGAAATGAGTTCTAGATATCTCATTGCTGAATATCATTATGGGAAGCTATGCACTGACAAAAGGGCCCAGTCCACCCTTCAGAGCAATTTTGGAATTCTTTTTTTGGAACGGCCATCAGAGCTGTCATGGTACCCGAAATCTGACAATTAAGTTCATGAATTTGCCATCGTGCACTTGCATCGGCTGCACTGTACAAACAACTCGGTAAGATGTCATAACCTTGGGAAGCTGTCAACACTTTATGACACTTTAATGAGTTGTTTGTACATGCTGCCAACATAAGTGCACGGTGTTTATAGTCTATTTCTGTTTCCTCTTTTGCACTGGTGACTTTGCCCATTTTTCTCTTAGGTTGTTTATCTTTCTCTCATTGATTTGTTCAGAGCACATCTCGCCACAATGTGAAATGGAATGAAATGATCACCTCCCACATTCTGAGCGTAGACTTCTATTAATGCAGCCTCAGACTACAGTCCTTCTATTCAGCTTCCTGTCAGTAAAAACTACTAAATCAACACACGTAATCTTAGTAACAAAACACCTACGAACCTTCCTTGGGAAGAAGTAAAAAAAAAAGAAAAAAGAAAAGAAACTACTTTATGGTAAAATCCAGCCAACCAAAAGATGAATCAAAACATAGATTTCAGGAGTGGAGGGTTTGTGATAAAAAGGAGTGATTGTGAATGCTGGATCCATTTAATACAAAACAACCGGCAATGAGAAGATAATGTAACATAAAGTTCAGACAGTGGAGGAGGGAAAAGGAGTTGTAAAATAGCTAATTTCCTTTTCTTCCACAGAAGGGCTTTAATCGATACCATCTAAAATTGAAAAAAAGAGTTTAAAAGCCGGGACTCTAACCTCACTGCTTTTCAGAATCTTTTATTACCCATAGATATTTCAGAAACAAATATTTCCTGTCGTGAAAGCAAAACTGGTTAATGTTGAGCAACTCCTTCTGCTTTCCTTTTTTGTATTTTCTTCTATTACATTTAAATAAATAAACTTTAACATCAATTTTAAAAAGCATGTAGTAATGGCCTCATTTTATAAAATTATTTCTGTCCATTTCTCTACTTACATACGTAGAGAGTTATCTGGAGTAACAGTTATCTAATGTTAAAGATGGTGAGATTTTGAGTGATTTTTTCCCCACTCTTTTCTTCATACCTATTTGCTTTACTTGAAGTTTTTAAAAGCACATGTTCCTCTTATAAAGACAGAAAGTCACATTTAGACGGTAGGCTTTTCACACCCAGGATGTGTTCTCAACCATTTGTCTCCCTCTGTGTGTTCTTCTGTGGTTGATTTTCCAGGACTTCACATTTATTATTGCTAAATCATCTTAAATATCAGCCCAACACCACAGCCAGCTACATTAAACACACACGATTGTGTTTCCATTGAGATGAACTCATTCAAACACCTTTTGAGCAGCTACTAAGTGCTGGGAGAACCAAGTAAGTCCTGGTGACATACACGCACCCCTTGAACAGAGGAGATACTCACAAATTTCAATTTGGAAATAAGAAGAGTAGTAATAATAAATAGTAAACTCTTATAAAGCATTTTTTTGTGCCAGGCACTATTCTGATTTCTAGTGTGTGTGTGTGTGTGTGTGTGTGTGTGCGCACGCATACTCATATGAGGGCTGCGGGCATTCGTATATGCATATATAGGAGGGCTGTCTGGAAAAAATCCTGCCACAAATGCCTCTATTTTTCATATTACAGGGCTGGATACTTTCCGGACAGTCCTCGTGTAACATGCATACATATACACCCATACACATGCACACATACATATATGTATATATATGCATGTACATATGCATATATATTAATATATTCACTTAACCTTCACAACAACCCTATTGAATAATAGAAACGTGTCCTATTATTATCCATATTTTAATAGAGGAAGAAAGCAAGGGTCAGAGAGGTAAGTAATTTAAGGGGCAAAATTAGGATTCAAATCCAGGGAGTCAGGCTGCAGAGCCCATGCTCCATGATATCTGTGTTCTGTTCTTCTCTCTAGGCCCACAGAGAGACTACATTTCCCAGCCTCCCTTGCAATTAGGTGTGACCATTGAGTTCTGAGCAATGAGATGTGAGCAAAGGTGATGTGCACTGTGGCCACAACTGACCTCTAAAACCATTCCATGTGTGCTCTGTGCTCTCTTTTCCAACCATAGTGTGAGAGGGGAAACTCCCAGGACCTAGAAGCAGTGGCTGTCCTGGAAGGGCACCACTGCTTTAACGGAATTATCACAAGGATGGCAGCCTCACAAGCTGACAGCAAGCAGTATCTTGGGGAATATGCAACCCCAATGCTTGACCCAGCCCGGCCAACACGAGACTCAACCACAGGCAGTCTTTGAGCCCCTTTGGTCTGGCTGAGACTGAGGGCCGCACCACGGCCGAGTCTCCTCCAAGCCACACCTCCTTCCTCCCCACCTCCTTCCACAGGTGTCAGTTCCACCCCCCAGTCTGAAGACTTGCTCTGCGTTTTCTGATCCCCTTTCTCTCTCAGACATTCCTCCCAGTGCACCTCTAACTCTGCCTGGGCATGTTCTTCCCGGAGGACCCAAGCAACACTTCCCTCTGACCTGCATTTGACTATGACATGAACAAGAAATAACTTTAATATAGTAAACAACTGGAAGATAGGGGTGTTTGTTATTGCAATTAGACTGCATGGAGTAATAAACATTCTCAATCACCTGCTGTAAAGATTTTGAAATGTAAGAAATCAAAAACACCTGGGGAACTATTAAAGCGAGATGAAAAGAGTGTAAAGAGAGACAAAAAAGATTATGAGAAGAGGTAGGAAGTACGCTATACGTGTAAAATTTCCCCCCATCATTCAGCACACTGACATAAAACCAGAATTTCAGGGACATAACTAGATAAAACTCAGATTTGCTGCACTGGGCTGTCTTACCCTCTTCTGTCCCCCCTGCTTTGCAAAGGGCTTGGCTCCAGACAGGTGTTTAATACATATTGGCCAGACGAAATTACTGCTGCATGGCAGATACAACCCCTGCTGGTGGATACGGCCTGAAATAAAAGTAGTCATATTTGTATCTCAGTCCCAAAGAGCTCATTAACTCCAGGCATCTTGCATTTTTCACACCCTTTCCCCAGGGTGATGGACAGACCATCTGTTTCTAAAAGTCTCCAGAGAACCAGACTGTCCATCCTAGATACTGAGTAAAACTGGCATTTCTGTATTCTCCCTGAGCTGTCACTCTGAATTGTGGGCTGGCTGCAGACTGTGTTCTTCGAGGGTGATGGAGCTCTACCACACATCGCTGCTCTGTACCAGTAAAGCCAATTACCCAATTTACAAAATGCTTTTCAGAAATTGGTAGATACAAACTGCGTTTCCTAATTAGTTGTCAATAAGTACCCCCACACATGCAGGTGTGACATTTTTAAAAGTCAGGGTCACAAATGTAAATCATATGAGTGCTGCCTGGGGTGCGGGGTGGGGGTGCTCCTTTCTGTGGGTTTGCACCAATGTTATAAGTTACCAGCTCTTTCTCTGGAAATTGGTCACCTGCTGAGAGGGGATAGCACTGTGGCCACATGTCACTAAGCCACCGCCATCGAGTTCTATCTACTCCACGTATGAATCCGCAACGTGCTTGTGCGGGGCGCACTGGCTCAACATTTGCTGAGGGCTTGGGCTAGGGACAAGGGTGTAAGACGGGTGAGACATGGTCCCTGCCCTTAGGGGGCCTACCATCTAGAGGAGACGAAAGATGCAGAAATAATTTAGTAAGCTGTGGTGCGAGGTGTGCTGGAGGTTTGGATCAGGAGTTGCAGAACGCCTATCCATTACATTACCACTCATAGGGGGCGACTGAGAGCCAGACCCAGGCATGGGAGTTGGGGACACGGGGAAGGTTACACATGGTCTAGGCCATCAAGGAGCTCTCGTTTCAATGGGGGAGAGAAGACCGCAAGAAAAAGTGTAACACAGGGCAAGATAAAAGCAGTAACTACGGTAGAGACACAGTCACACAGAAAGGAACGTTCAAATCACCCTGAGGTGTTCCGCCAAGACTTCCTGGAGAAGGTGGCCTTGGAGCTGAGGCCTGAGAGATGAGGAAGAGAGGAGGTGGCAAGAGGGTACACCAGGCTGAGCGGCCGGCACGAGCACCCACTCAGGGGTGGGAGGGGCAGGGCACGAGGAGGAATGGGGTACTGCTGCTGGGGTAGGAGCGCGGCGTGGACAAAGGACATGGTGGGGCGGGGATGGCGGGGTCGGGCTATCCTGGGGAACCCTGAACACCAGGCAGCAAGAGTCGCTGCAGAACTTTAATTGGGAGTGCTGGGGTGGAGGCTGTGCTGTACACGGATACCTGTCGGGATAGAGGCGGATGCTTGATGAGGGCAAGAAGCCAGCTGGGAGATGGGGGGCAGCGGTGAGGCTTGATGGGCAGCACCCCGGGCCCAGCACCCCAGGGAAGGACGTGTGTCCACAGCAGAGCTCACCTCTCAGGGGCCCATGTAACTAAGAGAATGTGAGGCTTGGGTACAGCCAGTGCACGATGCCGATGGGATCCTTAATGGGAGCTCAGTGCCGAGCAAGACCATTGCCAAAGAGAGCAACGCCAGCTACGTCAGGCACAGGAAGGGCCCGCGCGAGGGCCCCAGGCCTGCCCCTGCGGGCGCCGGGGCCGCTCCCCACCCGGGCCTCACGCATAAAGCAGGGCTCATCCGTCAGAGGAGGCTAAGCTCGGCTGTGGGGGGAAACGATCAAGGGAATACTCCCCAAACAGTTGATTTCTCTCTCAGCAAGGGGCACCTAATACTTTGTAGTCACTTAGGAGCCCAGGCGGATGGAGCATCTGCCAGTTTGAACGCTGCTGGTTGCCAGGGGTGAAGGAAAAAAGAAGTCTCGAGAGGTGCCACCAGTCATTAAACGGAACTCATTGGCCAGACTTGGCCCAACCGCAGTACCAGGGACTCAAGCTGTGCAACCTGGCCAGCAGCAAAGGGGAACTAGGTGTCAGGGGACCGCCACAGTTCATGTCTCTGATCCCTTTCTGCCCTGACGTCCGTGGTTTGATTTATGCTCCAGGCCAGACTTCAGTTCCATCTTATAGGTGTGCGTCAGCTAGCATATCTAGTGCTGACCAAGGCACTGCGCTAGGTTCTCTCCGTGCATTATCTCATCGACTATTCATAATGTGTCTCATTTAATATTCACAGTGACCCTATGAGATGGACACCATTATTATCCCTCATGTGACAGAGGAGGAAATAGAGGTCCAGGGAGCTTAATAGACAAGCTCAAGGTCACAGGACTAGTAAGTCAAGAAGCCAGGACTAAAACCATTCCATCGCACTTGAAACCTAACTGTGTCTCTTACAGTCTGAGCTGCCCAAGGATGGGTAAAGTGCCTTGTCATCGGTGGGCCGCCTGTCACTGTGGGTATGCTGACAGAGGCCTGCAGGAGGATGTGGTAGAAAGAATTACTTCACCAAGTAAAGGAATAGACCCGAATCCTGAAAGTCCACGAGGAGAGGCAAGGAGGCAAGAAAACTGGGCTGAGTCGTGGGAGCAGCAAGTGGTTCTCTGGGCTGGGACACCCGGTGGATGAAGGGGAGAAAGGAGAAGTGGGATTGGAAAGGGAGGTGGCTGCAGCCTTTGGCGGGCCCTGAGGGCCAGTATAAGGGGGTGCACCTTGTTCTGGGGGCCCTGAAGAGTTCCTGTTTTGGTTTGGTTGTTTTTAACCATTTTAACCATTTTTAAGTGTACAATGCAGTGGCACGATGTTGTGTAACGATCACCACTATTTCCAGAACTTTGTCATCATCCCAAACAGGAAAATGCTGTACCTAGTAAACCCTGGGGAGTTCTTAAAAGGGCTTAAACTTGATAACGACACCAACAGAGCTGAGATGGTGATGACACCATCAGGTTGAGAGGGACAACCTGGGCCGCCACTTGAAGGATGTTATTAGAGGGAAGAGGCTGGGCAAGCAGACGGGTGATGAGGCCAGTGCAGGGGTCCAGGTGGGAGACAGTAGGAGCCAAAGGCCGGGCAGCGAGGGGCAGAGGGAAGTGGTCAGATTTGGAACAAGAGGAAGGAAAACTGCTGACGGAGGGGGAGCCCCAGCTTCCCCCAGGGGCCCTATGAGTCCTGGGCCGCCGGACACTGAGGTGGAGAAGCCAGGAGGGGACTCAGGGCTCTGGGCACGCTGCCAAGTCCAGCACCAGACTGGACAGAGGCGAGGTGCTGGCCGACGGCCCACTCCACTGACTCGCTCTGCAGTGCCACACCCCCGAACCCATAGTCCTTCCTGGGACGCAGACCAGAGCTGTCCCCCAGTCCCCCCTGGTTCCTCCAAGGTCCGCAGCCTGCTCTGAGGTGAAGGGTAACTGCAGGAGTGGATGGGATCAACGCCACCAAGGGCCACAGGCACACTCGTTACTCAGGTGCCTGCCCTCCATCAGCAGCAGTTCAGCTGGGGTTAATTACGTGCTTTTCCTGTCCTCCAACTGGGGACATGGCGGTCACTCCCCTGCCTGATGGATGAGGGCTGGGCCACTGTCACACATCTCCATGACCAGGGCACTCAACTCAGGGCACCTTCCGATTCCTCCTGCCTGTCACAGATCCTTCCAGCTCTCTGCAGTGGAGCTGCCTGCAGGCACCTGTCTTCAGGGGCCCCTTCGAATGCAATGTCCCCAGACACCCCCACACTGCAGGACCGCGTCCCCTGCTCCTATCCCCATGGCCATAGATCCCACAGGCACAGTGCTGGCCTCACCTGGTAGCTGACGTCAGGGGTCTGAGTTGCACAGGCAGTGCTGGGCTGTGTCCCCACCTCAACACCCTGTTCCTGTACCCCAGTTCTTCCAAGTATGAAGTCCTAACGTGCCTTCGCAGGTCTGTATCCCCAGGACCCAGTTCTTGCCTGTCCTCTGCTCCTGCCCACAAACACACATACACACATTCACACTCACACTCACACACAC